>PISX010020596.1:0-35432 GCA_004024625.1 Mellivora capensis | reverse complement strand
CACCTGCTCTGTGCTACCTGTTTGCCTTGGGAAATTGGGTGTGTGCATGCTTTGATAGAGACAAAGATAGCTTTGTGATCATGCCAATATGTGATCATGATTGATTCTAATACTAGAGAAGAGTGGGTCTCTCTTCTCTAACAACCTAAGTCTCCAGAACTATTGGCCCAGCAGTGGTTTTTCAGGCTCACTGTCCTGGGTATAGAAATTGAAATATACATCTAAATGCAAGACCACCAGTGATGCTATGGACTTGGAAAGAGATTAGCATAGCAATTAAATGATTAAACTCATCTTTTGTACCAAATTCGATTCCACCCCATGTTCTCAAGTCCTACACCAACTTGCTATATTCAAGGAACTGTGTTAAATAACACCAGGGAAGCAATCTTAAATTACTGCTTCCAGGTAGAATAAAAGCATAAAATTGAAGATAAAATTTAATAAGATTTCTTACAATTTTTGTTTATTTTAAATAGGGGGTATTCTTCTTCTGAGCCACGGCTTCAAGCCAAAAACATTACATTTCAACTCAATGACACTGGCAGCTGTTCTCTGTCCATGTGCTGGGATAATGGCAGCCACAGGCAGGGAGACTCTGCTAGACTAATTCTCCTCTTCCTCACTCGGGTAAAGAACTTAGTACCCTTGATTCAACTTTGTTCTATGGTTGAGAGGCTATATTGGCTATTTGAAAGAAAAGAAATGTGTGTATTTGCATCTAACATAAGACTGCATTTTTGACATAATTTACAGACTTAATCCTGGTCACTATGGCTTTATAGGATTCAGGCAAAGAAAGTGGTCACCAGCAAGCATGCGTGGCCATAATGACAGCCACCATATTAGCCATCCTGGCGGTGACATCCATATCTGTGGGAACTTTTTACACATGGGGTTATTCCTTTCTTATTTTTTAATAACTTACTGAAACAGGAATGACCTTGGAGAAATACATTTTCTGGAGTAAACAATGGAAAGGAGCTATTAACCTAAAACAGCAGGAGATATATTGACTACAGTTAAAATTTTATTCTCTCAGAACTCAAGACACAGAGTTTAGTTACTGGTGCTAGTATCTCTTTGCAAAACTAAAGAGAGAAAAAAAAGCCCCAGAAAACAAGAAAGATGTATTTTCATTGTTGATGTATAATCTGCAAAGCCAGCAGACCGAAAATGCACAAAAGTATTTAACTGGGACTATAGAGTATATATTATTTTCCATAATATGGCTCCTAAATATTCTTGTCCTTTTTAGATGTTCCAGACTGTGTAAAGGGAGTAAAATATTCAATTACTTTTTAATGGCTCAAAATCATTCTCAGCAAAATGAAATCAATGCAATTGCCAAGAGCCTTCTTTATAGGATCAGCTATATTAATTCAAGATATGTCTCCCTCCCTCAGGTAACTTTAGTTTGAACACTGTTTATGAAGTTTAAACCTTGGTGGAGACTGAATCCCACACTTCCAAGAATGAATCAGAAATGGATCGTTTTAACAATAGGCGGCAGAGATGTGTCAGTTCTGCCAAAGATAGTGAATAGAGTGTTAGAAGAATTCAACCTACTGAGTGGTATCTACAACTTCATATCCTCAAATCCTACCTTAATGTACAGGTAGGGTGTTACAGACCCATAGGAGGCCAATTAGGGCGGACCAGATACAGTAAAGACTAAGACATCTCCTGGACATAGCAGAACAGAGCTGTGCTAAACCTTTCATAAAACTCACTATGAACGGATTTCATAACAGATAAATTATGGCTAAAATAGTGTTCAAGGCCAGGCTTGAGTCAAGCAGGCACTGGATGGGTAGCCCTCCAGGTGTCATAGGCATTGCCTCAAGACTTTTTCAGAAGAACTCCGGCTCTTGTCCAATACCAGCTCTTGTCTTGTCTCAGCACCTCTTAAGAATTGCACATGCTGGGGCGCCTGGGTGGCTCAGTGGGTTAAGCCTCTGCTTTCAGCTCAGGTCATGATCTCAGGGTCCTGGGATCGAGCCCCACATCGGGCTCCCTGATCAGCAAGGAGCCTGCTTTCCCCCTTTCTCTCTGCCTGCCTCTCTGCCTACTTGTGATCTCTCTCTGTGTCAAATAAATAAATAAAATCTTAAAAAAAAAAAAAAAAGAATTGCACATGCTTCGGTTTACCCCAACTATGCCACCCTGTGGATCTGAATGAACTCTTGGGCTCTATATTCACTGGAAAAACAAAGAAGTCCTTTCGATGGCTCAGTGTAAATGCCAGTTTTGCTTCAGTTCTTCAATTTTTTTTTAATTTTTTAAAGATTTATTTATTTATTTATTTGACAGACAGAGATTACAAGTAGGCAAGAGAGGCAGGCAGGGAGAGAGAGGAGGAAGCAGGCTCTCCGTGGAGCAAAGAGCCCGATGTGGGGCTCGATCCCAGGACCCTGGGATCATGACCTGAGCCGAAAGCAGAGGCTTTAACCCACTGAGCCACACAGGCGCCCCGAGTTCTTCAATTTTTATGTGTACTATCACTTTGAGGAGAAATCAGCTGTTAGGGCTCAGGAAGAAATTGAAGTAAGCACATTCTCTATTTATCAGTTGTACAGAAGCCCTTTCCAGTGCAGTGAGATTAGCAGTTGGGATGACCTTCATGGGACAGGGAGGACTCCTTTGTATGTATTCTTTCAGAGGACTCTTGTTAATGCCCGATCAAAATTTTCACCTAAAGGCAAACAATAAAACTTTCTGATAATCACCTAATTTGTAAACTCACTTGGTGAAAGAGAAAAAATAATAGTAGTCCTAACTGCTGTATAATATTAAGCCCAAAAGTTTCTGGCACCATTTGCAGATTTTGACTTAAAGGTTTCATGCGAGGTGAACGTTGCACTGGGACACAACCTGGGAGAAATAGTTGTGGTTATTTTCATTCTTTCCTCCTAAACAGGAAATTGCTTTTCTAAGTCTACACTATTTTAACAGCAGCCTAAATGCTGCGCACTGCTCTGACTTCAGACGTAATACCTCATAATGAAATGGTTTGGGGAGGGGGGGGAAAGCAGGTCAGACACCAGATTGGGGTGAGTAAAATAAACAAACAATAATACGCAAGTCCATCCCTAAATAATTAGTTGCTATTTTTTTAGAAACCAAAAAATGTTGGATCTAAAGAACAAGGGGATGCTTTACTACATGTCCTTAGGAGGGCATACTAATCATTTTAAGGTGTTAGAGGTAACTACAGATGTTAGTTGTAAACTGGAAAACTGGAAAATTTTAATGGCTTCAAAGACATTCTATATAATATTTGCCATAAGTAGATATTTGAAATATTGCCTGCACCTTCTGAATCTCAAAGTGATCAAAATTACCATTATATCTAGAGATGGATACATTGATAACTTTGCATCTTTTTTATTACAACCGCTTTGGCATGATTAACTTCTGCCTTAAACTATACATTTCTGATAGGGAGGGTATTTTTTAAAGTGAGACTAATCTGAGACCAAGAAAGGAATAAAGAGGATTAGTGATGTTCATCTTTCCCCCCAAAATAGAAAACTGGGTGTCTACATCAAAATTAACTCAACAGCAGCTTTCCTCAAGTTGTTGGCATGGTGAAGTTGAAAGACAATGATACCACTCTCTCATTTTCAGGCTGAATATTTTTAGGTAATTTACTAAGCTTCCTTAATTCTCACCTTCATCAGCTATAACATAGATATATTAACATATCTTTTTTTAGGGATGTTGGGAGGATTTAGTGACATGAAGGTATGTGGGAAGGTGATTAGTATACTTTGTGGCATATAAATGTGCTCAATAAATGTTAGCTCTCTAAACATATATGTAGGCTCTATGGGTTTAGTTTTGCTTTACAGCAAGAGAAACTGAGCTGGTGAAATAACATGGCTAATGCAAAATCAGGGAGCTATTTATAGGCAGGGCAGGTCCTCGAATCTGATCTCCTGACTTGTCAGTTAACACCTACAATGGGTACTAGGAAGGCCAGCTATCACAGGAATGATCTTTGGAGTCAGACCTAAACTCTAATGAAATGCGTGGGTTTAGCAAGTCATTTAACCTCTCTGAGTCTCAGTTTCATCATTTAGAAAAATAGAAAAAATAGCCGCCTCACAGAAATCAATTGGAAAGTGTAATATAGCAGTATCTAACGGGTATTTAAAACTCAACAAAGGGTAGTGATTATTATTAAATATTTACTGGGTGTTAGGCACCCTGGAAAGTACCATGAGATGCCCCAAAATTTCTTACCCTGGAAGAGCTTTTTGAGAAAATAACAGAAGGAAAAATAATTATTGATACAAAGCAGTGTTTAAGTGACAAATAAGTGATACGGATAAGAAACTAATGAGTTAAAATTACGGTGAAACAGACCATTTTATGTTGAGGCAACCAGAAAAAAGCCTCATTGAGAAAAAGGAGAACTGAAGTCAAGCTCAAGGGAAGCAGATTCATCCATCTTTTTTTTTTTTTTTCAGTTTCAGTCATCTTAACAAAATTTTAGTTCTCGTTTTTTCCTTTTCCTAGAGGAAAGCTGACAAAGGACTTTCAATTTCAGAATTGTGAAAGAGAAGCCATATTCTCTCCGGGGAGCTGTTAGGGAATACAGCTTTCTGGATGAAGGTAGAAGGTTGGACAAATATTTTATCTTGAATATCAAAAAGATAGCCACAGCGTAAATTTCCTGTGTGTGCATGTGTGTGCGCGTGTACCCACATGCTTGTTCACAAGTTTTCAGGAGTTGATTCACTTCAACTCCAAAAACATGCAGTGTTTTCTAGGCCAACGGAATGTACATCTTAATAGTTCCCTTCTCGGCAGCCAACAGAAAAAGAGTCTCATAGAGTTATTTCTCAACAGCGACTCCACGGACAATTGACACACCCATTAAAAACACTGGTAGTGTGTCTGGTTTGGTTACTGTTTTGATGTGCTTTCTAACGGTGCTGCTTGCCTTTGGCAATAATTGTAATTCAATTTATGCATCTACAAAATCATCCAATCCGACTGCCTATTCCGTGTGACAGAATAACTTTTCTCTTTAGAGTTAATCAGCCTTGTATTGTATATCTTCTATTACCTAGATTTCACTGCATCTCCCAACCACTTTCAAGCTGAACAAGTTTACATTCAAAAAAAGTAAACACATTAGAAATAAAGAGACCATTTTGGAGCCGATGGCCAGGGATGCCACTTATAAAAGTAGTGACTTGACTCATAAAAATTGGTGTGCGTGCGTGTGCGTGTGTGTGTGTGTTTTGTGCTGGATAGAGAGGATGTTTTAAATATTTAATTATATAAGCACGGTTCTATGGTAACATTTTAAAATTATTTTATGCATGATTTTATTTCATTTTTATATAAACTTTGAAATGCAGTTGAAAATTTTTCTCCAGGCAAGTGTATACATAAGCACTTTGTCAGTTCGTCTTAATATTGAGAAGCATAAATATGAAATAACTTTTTTCTCTAATCACTGCTTTCAGTTATGTTCTGTATATTTTGCCTGTACTTTGATGTTATCTTGGGCCAAGTCTATCACTTTCAGCGTTTAAAATCTCAAACTCTACTAGGGTTTCATGTGCCGCCTGCCATTTGCCAGAGTATAGCCTTGGGCTGGGACCCCGACTCCTTCTTTGAGTAATCTCTTCTCAGTTCCTCCCTTTAATATCAACTCCTCCAGGGTAGGGGAAGAAAAAGGAAGATTAAAAGAACAAATGTCCCTTTCCTTACCTGGGCTGTCTTGACATTTCTTCATTGGTTTTGCTCCTTCAGTAAATCTAACTCACTGTTTATCCATATCCATGATGGGTCTGAATTCGAAAGTCGATCCTCCTATAGCACAGAGCGTTGCAACCCAAAATGTGATCTGTGGACTGGCAGGATGGGATCACCTGAAAAATCATTAGAGCCTCAGCCCCCACACCTGCTAAATCCAAATCTGAATTTTAACAAGATCCTCAGGTGATTTGTATGTACATTAATGTTTAAACTGTTGTGGTTAAAAGCAGCTTTTTAAAAAATTTCCTTCTGTCACAGTCTGATATACTTTTACAGTAAAATAAAAACAAGTTGGTAGAAAAAATAGTTTTTGAAGAAAGGTATGCAAAGCACAAGCCAAAGTTTTCTTATTTGATTCAACGGACGGACCGTGATGGAGTAAGGAGTGCCAGACCCATCCTCCCACCAGAAACATACATGAAACTGTAATTTTTAAACATTAGACAACAAACAACACAGGACTTTGATCCCTAAGGGAAGGGAAACAAACAAGATGGGCCTTTTTATTGCCCAAGCTTTTTGCCTAAAGGCATGGCACAGGAGAGGGGAAACCAAGCAGAGTAGGACAGGCTCAAAAATTGAGGAGTCAGACCTGGGAGTTCACTGAGACTGGGGAGGCTTGACTATGTGCGGCAGAGTTTTGGAAAGGAAGTGGCTAGGAAGAGAGAAAGAGCACAAGAAGTCTCGAGTTTGTGACTGAATTCTAAGAGATGCATGAAGCTTTGCATTCAGTTTGGAACTTTGCAACTGGACAAAAACTCAGGGACTTAAAAGTTGAGCAAACCCAGAGTTCGCACAAGGCTGGGAGACATTTCCATTTCAACCAAATACAGTGGAGAGATCTTTGACAGATTCCCCCACCCCAAACTCAGACCTACAATTTCCAGATTCACACAGTGAAAATTAAGAAAAGAAATTTGAAAAAAATTGTAAAAGACATATTTCTCTCTTTCTGGACTAGTTAATTTTATTTTAACAGAATGAAAGAGTAAGAAATTACTATTCGAGTTTAGTGAGAAAAATAGGAAAAAATAATGGCCAGTCAGAGAAAACATAATGGATTTTTATTAGTAGAACTTGAAGCAGAAAGAATATATATGACCTTTTGGCATATTTGCATTGTCCTCTATTACTACAATTTTTATCCAGAAATCTGGGGAAAATCTTAGTCCTAGACAATGCAATAAGTGTGGAAGAGAACTTCTACTTCAAGATGTGTGTTACCTGGTACTGTTTGAGGTGATCTTTCCTTTCCTGGGTGGCAGTTTTTTAACTGATCTGGGTGTGACTTCGGACCAGAGAAACCTGTCAAAAGTAGTGTCTAGCCACTGGGATGGTGAAAGACCGGATAAAGTTTCAATCATAGATATGTCTGCTTTAAGCACCTGAAAATGTGCTGTAAGTTCAAAGTTTAGAATAAATATATATTTTTAAAGATTTTATTTATTTATTTGACAAAGAGAGGGATCACAAGCAGGGGGAGTGGCAGGCAAAGGGAGAGGGAGAAGCAGACTCCCCACTGAGCAGAGAGCCTGACATGGGGCTCAATTCCAGGACCCTGAGATCATGACCTGAGCTGAAGGCAATGGCTTAACAGACTGTGCCATCCAGGTAGCCCCAAACTTTAAATATCAGAAAATCAAGTGACAAAACAGGTCAAGGAGTAAAGTGAATGCAGGTATAGATTCAGCAAAAAGAAAACAAAACTTCTACCTGTGGATCTAGAACACATGGATCTGAGTTGCAGACTTGTCAGTTAATAGTTCTTTGGTCTAGGACAAGCAATGAGTTATATTTTTTTGAGATTTATATACTATAAAATAATGAAGGATTTAAATACTATAGCTACTATAAAATGGTATATAAACTATAAAATGCTATGAGAGTATTACATGTACACATACATTTTTAAATAGACAAGCACTTATATACCTCTCAATATGCACTAACCACTGGTCTGTGCATCTTTTTTTTACAAATATCAACTCACCTAAGTGCCATTTTACAGATGAGGAAACTGAATTACAGAGGGGTTAAATAACTTGGTGAAGATCACACAGAATTAATAAATGGTAGAGGGAAAATTAGAATGCAAAACTCCTAGTGTCAGAGTCTGTGCTGATCCAAGTTTTATATGGTCTTTGAGAACAGAAAAATCAGCTTTGTAGGCAAGCCTCTGGATCTTTCCAGCTTGCACTTAGAAAAGACTCTCTTGAGTCATCGTTTTCTTTGGTATGATCTAAGGAGGTACCCCTTCAGTGGGCTGGAGAGGGGTCAGAAAGAAAGGAAAGTACATAAACACCAAACCTTTGAGTCACATTATTCTTAACTCAGTTTTTAAAAGGTAACATTTATAAAGATTGTTTGGAAACCATGCAGACCATCCATTACAACAGGTTGGTAATTTTCAAACTTTGTCCTGAGGTCCATGATTCAGCTCTGATGTCTTCCTACAGAGCCACAGATGAATCAAACAAATAAACCACAAGTTCATAGTGAAAGATATAAAATGCCAAAGACTTTCATTTTTGATACGATTAAAGGAACTTATTAATAACCATGCAGATTCTAAGTTTGGTATTTATAAACCAAATGAAGCATATCATTAAAACTTACTGAGCATTATTATTTCAGGATTTTAGTCAGGAATTCTAAGTTCTTACTGTGCCTACATATGTGCTCCTATATAGGATCCCCTGCACCCCTAGGACAGGCAAGCTAGGTGGGCCACAGGGTCTTGCCCCATGTAAGCGCACCATGATAAAAAAAAAAATTTAAATCCACAGGGCATTTGGGTGGGTCAGT
This sequence comes from Mellivora capensis, assembly GCA_004024625.1. Taxonomy (NCBI): domain Eukaryota; kingdom Metazoa; phylum Chordata; class Mammalia; order Carnivora; family Mustelidae; genus Mellivora; species Mellivora capensis. The sequence goes on along the minus strand of PISX010020596.1, from coordinate 26,849 downwards.
TGGTTAAGCAGCTGACTCTTGGTTTCAGCTCAGGTCATAGTCTCTCGGGGGGTGAGATGGAACCCCAGATCAGGTTCAGCATCGGGCATTAAGCCTGCTTAAGATTCTCTCTCTCCCTCTGCCTCTGCACCTCCCAACTCCAGGTCATACACACTTGAGTGTATGTTCTCTCTCTCTCAAAAAAAAAAAAAAAAATCCAGACACTTTAAAACTGAAATATGTAAAGAATGTTCCAAGGAATAATGCAAAAAAAATTAAGGGACTCAATTTCTATATCTTTAATTTCTATATATGATGTTACTTCTTAAAATTGATCTTCCTAAGAGAATGCCTCTGGCCCAAGTTTTTCATTCCTGCCTCCCCTTCCACAACTGTCATTTTAGAAAAGAACAGGATATCCTTCCCTCATCTTACAAGAATCCCACTGAGATCTATTTTACTTTTTATGCTTAACAGTTACTCATCAAAATTTGAACCTATATCTGTATGTTTTAGATCCATTATCCATTAATAATTATCAATTCAATAGAATTATCAATTCACTAGAAATTTCAACATTTAAAGCCTATGGTCAAAGGAATTTTAAAAAGATATTTACCTACATATTTTTGTTGCATAGAAATATTTTGCATGGTCACTAGAAAGTTGCAGATAAAAAATTTGCATGAGAATTAAACCTTGCGGGAGAAATAGATAGAATTGAAAGTTCAAGGATAAATGATGTGCAATCTATAACTGTCAAAAGGAACTTACATTGTCTGTATATGTGGGTGATGATGTGTTTCATATCGTGTTGGTTAGATTCCAGTGAATACACATAAAAGGATAATGTAAGAGATATTTTTTAAATGTCAGCATTCACAGTGTACCATAAACTACAAACTTTGTAACATTTAAGATGGAAAATCCAACTTTAATCTTAAAGATGAGGAAGAGAGTCAAATGGTTTTGGTTTTGGTTTTGGGTTGTTTTTTTTTCCCCAAAAGTCTTCTAGGTTCAAAGATCATTGATCTAGGGACCATCCTTTGTTCATTCTGGGCTGTAGAAGCTTGTCCCCCCAGATCATGTTATTACGGCCTCTTGTAGAACTGCCTTTACTGAATTTCACTTTAGCATTGACTCGGCTTTTGTAGAAAGTAATTACGGGAGACAGCCATATGGAATCCATCACTCCAGAGAAATACTATTAAATGTATATACCACATCACAAAATGCCCTCTGAACAAAGGCCCACATGAAAAATTTCTTTTGAAATCCAGTTCTAGGAAAAGCTTAGCTTTCCTTGAGAATTTGGTGCACTTTGTCCTTTCTTATCAGAAGATTTACAATAGTGGTCATAATTTCCTTTTCGCTTTGGCTCCCAGGAAGTTTGCAACTAAATCTAAGGTTAGATAGAATAACTATTTCCATCCTAACAATTGACACAAACTTTGTTGCAGTTCCCTCAATCTATTCTTACTTATAATTTCTTGCCTCCGAATTTTCCTTCTTAATTCTGTTTACCATTATGTTATGATAGTTGTTTGTTAACTTGCTTCTAAATCTTTTGTGGAGGCAAGGCAAGAATAAATGGGAATTTGAAGTACATGTGTTCTTTTTGTGAAAGAATCCACAGGCAAATCTCCACCTGCTCCTCAACATATTCTTAGTGTGCGTGGAGTACATAAGATTGCTTAAGATGAGAACCATCAATGACGAGGGGAGGCCACCATCATTCTTCCCAGGTAATGCTTCATTCTAGCCAGTTTCTTAAGCAAGCATGTCCTGTGCATCTATTTCTTATTGGTATGAGCTTTAAGTTTTAGCCCTTGACTTCTGCATCCAGTTAACAGGACTTATGGTGTCTATGAAATAAAATTTTCATGATTCAACAGTGACATCAGTGTCTAAAAAAAAAAAAAAAAAAAAGGTGAGCTTAATTTTACAACGGTAGGTCCAACTAAAACTTCTTGCCAAGAGATGAGAATATCCACTAATACTTCTTTTCAGAAACAGCACTTGTATTTCCTTTTAGTAGATTCTGATCTAATTTGGTAATTCCTTTCCCTTGAGGTTTTGTCTCAAATGAGTGATCCCTTATAACCATTTGTGGTGGCAGAAATCATCTCAGCAGCATACTGATGAGTAAGAAAAACTCCTTCTTGCCCACAGAGGGCACTGTTGGCCCCGCCTACACCCACACTGTCTCTGCATCTCACCTCCATGGAAGGCACCTGTGACTTTCCTTCGCCCCATCTCTGTTCCACTTCTGGGAGTCCAACACTTTTAACCACCTGTCTTTCCCACTTCAGTCATATTTCCTTCACTCCATAAATAAATATTAAGTGAACCTACCTACTAGACACTAAGTTGAGGCACTAGGAATACAAAGAACAAACAAACCAGACAGAGTAAATGTCTTCAAGGAGCTTATAATCTTGGGTATCCTAGGGATGGGAAACAGCAGTGAACGTGGGAGAAGTTTCCATTGGGAACTTAGTTTGCTCCTCACTTCTCATCCCACTGGATTCTTCTCTAAGCCCTGTTTAAGACCATAACACATCACATCCCAGGCCTGACACTTTTACTTCCATTCTGTTATTTAAATAAGCTCTATTATCACAAACACAGACACACACGTATCATACACATGTACCAAGGACTTTATGTCAAGGGTTACACAGATTTCTTCTCTAAGGTGATATTCAACTTGAGATATGTTTGCCACACAGAAATATCTGAATTAAACTAGTAATTTAATTAACTGAGTAGAAAAGTAAGTGCTCATAGCAATTTTGCTCACAGTAGTAGCTCCTAACTAGGGGATCTTTTAGATCTACGTGAGTAACAGTGAGAGGGACACAAGTAGGTCCTTGAGATACAAACAACGAATAAGAAGATGAACAAAATCTTACCCACCAAATTTTATTGAACAGTAAATTTTTGAAATAAGTGTATAAATATATTGTTTGGGAGTGTGCTTCCAAAAGAATGATCATGCAATAAAAAGTAATAAGTGGTTTCCTAGGAGTGGGGGTCCAGACAACTGGCCAAACAATGTGTTTCATTGACTACAATGTGGAGGATTGAGTAGCTAAACTTAATCTCAGGAGCTGGATAAAACTGAATTGCTATGCAATTTCCAAAAGAAAGCATTGAAATAAAAAATAACTAAGTCAGGAGTTTCTCTGTGTAACAAGTAAGGGACCGTGGATACCCTCTGCTGCCATCCTTACCCGATCATTGTTCCCATTAGTTGACTTGGTAAAGCAAGGAATTTGAAAAAATGACTAAAGATGATTTGCTTTATTGTGATGAATTTAAATCCACCACAACCACCCCATTCCCTCTACAGATTCTGAGTTAATCCTCAGTAGAAAACTGATGTTTTTGCATGAGTCGATTCTTTAAGAAGATCTGAAAGGTGCTAACTGCTACAAATATAGTAACAACTTGCATGTGCTCAAGAGCCAATGGACAGGAAGGAGAGTGGCCTTTAGTATAGTGATGGGGTTCGGGACATGCTACTCAATATGGCACCCTGGTATATTGGTTATCTTAAGCTGAAGGAGTTTGGGAAAATGGCAGAAGCAGGAAAGTCACTCTGATCTCCCCACCTTGCCTTTCTTCCCTGAAACAGGACCTCAGAATTCAATGTGAATGCCACTCTCCTTCTGCCAGCAGGAAGGAAGACATTCTTACTACCAGAGTCAGGAAATTTAGTGCCAAGAAATCTATGCAAACAAAACTTGATGAACTAAACTTTATCATCCTAGTTACTTCACCATTTTACTATCTTTAGCCCAAACCCCTCTCTCTTGTCAATTCTTCATGAATTTATTGTTTCTTTACCTAAAAGGTATAAAATCTTTCTGCTCTGGTGACTTTTTTGGGTCTTCATTCTCTTGGGAAGCATCCCATAAACATGTAAAAATTCAATAAAATTTGTATGAATACATATCTCTTATTAGTTTTGTTAGTTTAATTTTTAAAACCAGCCAGGTACACTAAGAGAGCAAGGGCAAACTTCTTCTTCCCTTACAATACAAATGTCAAAATTCTAGTTGAACTGGCACTCTACCTTCATTCTAAAAGTAATTTCTAAAAGAAATTGCTTTGACTTGACTGGAAATGTGGCAATTCAGTATGATAACAGTGTTAGCTCATACTGTTCAGATAGTCTGATCTATGTGTCCACATACATGTGCCTTTGCTTGTGCTGTGCTCTTCGCCATGAATGCCCCCTGCCTCTTGCTCAGATGGCCTTCATCTCTGGGCCCCTGGGACCATGCAAAGGAGTGTCTATATTTCCTCCCAACCAATCTAGTCAATACCAACACATACTACAGAACCCGCTTACATATCAACTCCTTGTCAGATCTTCTTCATTCTTCCAAGACAAGGTTGTTAAATATCAGTGTTGCTTTATTATTTTGTAATTATTTTTCAAATTCTCTCATCAGTCAACTAGTCCTTTAGTTCCTTGAAGGGCCAGTCCTCAAGTTAACCATAACAGTATCATTAGATCCTGACAATTTTAAAATATTATGCTTTGTTGAAAGACTAAAATATGAGTAAAAGAAACAGTAGGTGAACATCAACTAGGTGTAAAACAGAAGGCTCAATATACTTATTTACTGATCCATCATAAACATTAAAGTAGTTTAACTATGGCTAAAAAAATACCTGTTTATGACCATAAATTTATTAGAGCTGCAAAATTCATAATATGAACACAAATATGTATAATAGTAGAAATGAAAATCAACCATATTGCACTAGTCAAAAGCTAGAGACTCAATTATTCATTGATGAGCTAAAACCCTTTATTCATTATTTTTTGGAGTTAATGATCATAAACATTAATTTCAGTTCTATACCATTAAGCCTTTATACTGGACCATTTCCTGACAATTGTAGAATGCTTTCATCAAGACTATTGGTTTTATTCAGAATCCTGACTATAAAATTACACCTCTTACCTCAGAGGCATGTATAAAATTTTTTAGATGTTAAAACTATAATTACAACTATTTAATTTGTTGGAAATAGTACTGTCTATGAACTAAAATTAGTAATTTATCTCATTCCAGAAAATAAAAATATATTTTGCATCATTAAATCACTGTTTAATTTTGAATATCATGCTGATATTGATAAGTGGTTCTGAATATGAGGGTTGATATATTTTTATTATGCCTTCTACCAAAAAGGAATTTAAAGCTAGTTAATTAAACCATACGTTATTACAATTTGTAAGGTGGTGAGATTTTCTTAGAATGCTATAGAGTTCTTTACTTACAAATAATTTTCTCTTGAAAATGAAAGTCTGCTCTTAATATGTAATAGTTTATATCCAAGTGTGTTTTCATATATTAACTCCATAAAATGCCATATTTAATGCTGTAAAACTGTGAGTTTTTTTCCTCCTCAGGACTATCAGCTTTGTATTAATATGCTAAACTTGATGTGCAATAAAAGGACAATATCTGTCCCTATCAACATGAATTATAATACCAGGTAACATCCATGTAAAATTTTAATGCACTTTAGGTTCTCAAATATATCTATTCTGACTGGTATTATCCATCTGTATTTGTTCATAAGTATAAAAAAAAAGAAAACCAAAAATTTTTTATTACATTGATTAACCATATGCTAAATCTCAAAAAACAAGAAGCGATTAGCCATGAGTATGAGTTGGGTAAAGGTAAGGTAGCCCAGTGGTTCTTAATAAGGGAAAATCATGACAATGATCTATGACCCTTTTTCAAAATATAGAGGTCTGCATCAACCTTTTGAAATTCAGATACAGTTATTTAAATATGAATCCACAGTTGAGAATATATGTTAGGCAAAGATAGTGGCAAATGCTAACAAAAAGGTATGGAATGAAAAACTAAAGGAAGGAATATGAATATGCAAAGCAATTAGAAAAATCTCTATACTTTACTTCTACATGAACTAGAGATCTAGAGTGATATCTTCATGAAAAATGATTTAAACTTTAATTCTTTCTGATTTTTAATGTTATTCTTGTGTATTCTTAATGTTTTTACAAATGAATTTCATTTTTAATTCTTTCACAAATATTGTGACGTCCCATTGCAAGCCAACAACACATTAAGTGCTGGGGACATAAAGAAAAAAAGATAAGGCTGCTCCCTCCGGAGACATGGTTTTTACTGGAAAAATGTGAATAATCATTTTTATTTAAAACTCTATACTTGCATGATACGTCTGACTTAATAATTTGTCCAAAGTCTGCATAGTTTTAAAATTCTTATGATATCTTCCTTAACAAATATTCAGACTCATTTCAATGATCTCAGCTTCCTAATCTCAGAATCCCTCAATAGCTAATTTCTCATTCCAGTTTTGTCTTTGATCTTGACATTTCACTAGTTTTATCTTTTGTTATGGTTCTGACCACAATGCCATGGTATTTTACCTCACCTAACATAATATCTTAGTTTGCAAAGAAACGAACCTCTTCCTTATAGTGGTAATGTGATGGTATCGGTTGTTCCTCCTCCTTTTTTGGGGGGAGGGGGTTTGTTTTGTTTTGTTTTGTTTGGGTGTTTTGATTTCTGGAGTTTGGTCAAGGACCTTAAGAGATGACGCATCAAAGAAAACCAGAAGAAGTGAACAGACTGAGTTCTAAGAGAGGTTCCTGCTCATTCCCGCAGGATTTCAGCAAAACCAAGACCCAGAACAGGACAAAAGTGAAAGTCTGAGTAAACGAGGTAACACGTAATTGCTCCAGCATAGCGCCTACGCAGGCTAATAAATATTCATTAAGCAAGTGTCCAACATTCATTTATAAATGGGTCACTATATAGAAAGCTCTTAAAAACACCAGCTGGCCCAAAGTAAGTGGCTGACAATGTTGGCTGATAGAGAAAGGGGAGTAAGGGAGGAGGCAAGGCCAAGCAGCTCTGGGGAAAGTAGAGAAGGACTTGCCCCTGGGACAGAGCCTAACTTTTCTCCCCTTAAGGCCCCCAAATGGAATGCTTTCAACCTGGTTCACTGCCTTCACGCCACAAAACCAAAGCCCTGCCACCTTAGAAGAAAATTCTGTTTCCAGCCCTTGTTGGGTTTCATGCCCCACCAAAGGGGTTTATCAAAGTGTATTATTCCTTTTATCCATATTCCATTTCTCCCTGAGAGGTATGGATAAACGCATTCCATTTTATTCCACCAAGGTTCTAGCACCCTGGCCATGTTCGAGAGTCTCTTACGGATTGGAAGCTCTGAGCTTTCTTTCGGGCCTAGTTAGTCATTAACAATTCTTTCATTTCTTCCTCTTGCCATGCATTTGGTTACTCCGCCTGAGAAGCAAGTCCATGAGGGGTTTAAGTGATGTGACTGGGCTGCAGAATTTGTGGTTTGGTGTTTTTGCCATCATTTGAGAACTCTTTCCTTTCCATCATGATTTCTTAAAATTCAAATTGGAGAATTTTTTATGTTATATGTTCCAAATGTAGAAATTAAAAATCAATCTTAAAATATTTTCTGAAATTGTAAAAAGTAACAGAAAACAGCTAAACAGCCTTTAAAAATCTTTTTCTGATTTTACTGCGACCACGGCCAGTGGCTCTGTTATTATAAACTAGTGCATTGACTTATGTGAGTAGCACATGAATTTAATAGACCTTTATTTATACTATGACCTGACAGATGTTATTCTAGACTCTATAATTAAAGTGAAAAATCCTTTTTTTTTTCCTCACCAGAAACACCATAATCTGTAGAGCGTGATCTGTAAAGGTCAAGGGTAAGATAATAATTCATACTATCACAGGGCAATGGCATTTCCAAGGATTGGGTTAGAATTTGGATAATACTATAGCAGAAAATGGTTCTGAAGTTTGCCATTAAATTCTCGTGTTCTTCAGATAATATTGTACTTCACATTCTTCAGATAATAAAGTAGATTATGAATGTTTTTATTCCACTTTCTCCACTCTTCTAAGAACTGGAATTTACCAAAAATCAAAACTTAAAATTTTCTCGGGGTTGGTAGAATGTAAATAATTTTGCATCTCCCTAGAAACATTAAATGGGAAATTCACATTGGCCAGAGTCCTAAGTGGTCTTGTAAAACTAATAAGATTTTTATTCACTTAAGCTTTTGTTACTTTCTCATTTCTAGAAAAAGAGAGATTGGTGGATTTCTGATCTAGACTCTTCCTATACTCCTCAAGTAAAATAATAACACAAGGTTGAGAATTATGACAGTATTTTTCTAAAAGTGTCTACAGCCAGATGTAGCTTATTCCACATGTTCTTACAATATGATGTTCATGTTCCTTCATCAGGAGGTGGGATCTATGTGTATTCCACTATAACTTGGGCGGACCTTTGTAACTTCCTCCACCAACAGAATACAGCAGAAATGATGCTATATGACTTCCCAGGCCAAAAAATACAAAATACAAATACAAAATACAAAAAATAATTCGGCTTTTTTTTTAAGATTTTATTTATTTATTTGAGAGAGAGAAAATGTGAGACAGAGAACATGAGGAGAGAGGGTCAGAGGGAGAAGTGGACTCTGCTGAGGAGGGACCCTGATGTGGGACTCGATCCTGGGACTCCAGGATCATGACCTGAGCTGAGGACAGTCACTTAACCAACTGAGCCACCCAGGCACCCTGGGTTTGTTTTTTTTTTCCCTTGAGACACATGCTTTTGACACTCTAAACCACTCTTTAAGAGTGCAGCTATAATGAAACTTTAAGTCAGCAGAGACTACATAGAGAAAGAGAGAAATGCCCAAGGAACCCGAGCTGTTCTAGTCCTTAGCAATTTGAGTCTTTCCAGTCCAGCCCTCAGACACATTGAGTCAGAAATCTTCAGATAATTCCAGCCCCTAACCATTGTTCTGCCTCCACCATGATGAGTGGAAAGACCAAACTGCTGATTCTTGTTTTGTAAAAAAAAAAAAAAAAAGTTGGGTTTTTTTTTAAGATTTTATTTATTTGTTGGTTTAGAGAGCACACCTAATCGGAGAGGTGCAGAGGGAGAGGGAAAATCCTAAGCAAACTCCACACAGAGCCCACCATGGGACTCTATCCCGTGACCCCAAAATCATGACCTGACCCAAGATCATGACCTGTGCCAATATCAAGAGTCAGATGCTTAACCAACTGAACCACCCAGGCACCACTAAATGTTGTTTTAAATCACTAAGCTTTGGGTTTGTTACACAGTCATTGTAACTGAAACAGAGATGTCTACTCTAAGCAAGTACCCTGAATCAAGCAAATATGGCAAAGAACAGCTATATCATTCATTCATTTCCATAAATATGTATTAAATACCTAATATGCATCAGTCACTATGCCAGCCAAGTGGCTGTATAGCTGTAAGCAAAACAGTCAGTGTTGGCCACCATGAGATTTAAAGCATTGGAAATGGGCTGACAATAGGCAGGCCTATGTACAATCGGATGTTCCCATCACAATGGGCATTAGTCGAAGGTTCTAGAAAAAGATGATTGTTATAGAAATGGTAATGGAAATAGCCTATATCTTTCCTTTCTCAATGGTGACATGGACTCCCCTGCCAATCAAATCTCCCTGTGCACAAAACATAATGCCAACCTTGGAAAGAATGTACACTAAAGAACAGTAGGGAAGAAGAGCAGATGAATGAGATTAACTCAGAATCTTGCAGTCAGACATCTGACTCTCAACATCTCAACATCTCTTTCTTTGTATATAACAGACACCATTGGGATAACATGTATGACACTTTATGTGTTTGAAACTTTGGGGTTAGATTGATCAGAAAGGTATAATTCTAAGACGACCTTAATATTGCTTGATTTGGCAAACAGATGATGCTGAGAGTCCCAACCCAAATCTACAGTGTAATTTGGACTGTTTTAAACAGTTTTAAACTTTCTTCATATGCAATATATTGCTTATAAATAGCAAAGCCAGGAAAAAAATTAGGAAAGCTTTGCACATTCCAGTTATGCAAACTTAATCCAAATGGAGGCTCTAATACTCATATCTACACCATGATAAACCTCCCCACAGCTGAAAATTTTTATTGGGAGGATGAATCATATTATTCCATTTAGATTATTTCAGCATTAAAGGATATGGCTTATTCATGCTGCAGATGATAAAGCCATGTGGTCAGGTTAATGCTAAAACTGACAAATGCGATGGCAGATTTGAGAATATAGGGAAAATTTTAATTAGAAGTTTATAAAACTCTGAAAGATCTCCAAAGGTTTTATCCTTATGAATGAACTTACGATAAATTTAGAACTAATATATTAGCTAATATGCAGGCAGTGATTAAGGGAAAACAGGTGGCTGGTGCATAATTTCCACAATGGTCTCCTTCCCGAGGCTGGCTGTGGAAGCCAACTCCAGTTGTCTGCAGGAGGTTGTTCGTTCTCAACAAAGAGCAATCAGGAGTAGGTTCACTTTGTCAGAGAATATGACACACTCTCAAGCTTCACGCTACTTCTGTCGGACTAAGACATTTGGCTCTACCTCTGCAAACTATTTTTAGATCTGTTTATTTCTCCTACTATTAATTTATAATCATTCCACTTTCTTCACAGATTTGTCAGTAAACTTGACTGACTAGAAGATTACAAAAGGAAAAGATGCATTGTTCAAAGAACAGGGAAAATGGGCAGACCAGAGATGTTGATTATTGATTATGCATGCCTGAACGACCTTTTTTTCCCTTGAATAGCATCTTACAAGTTGCTCTAAAATGCTAAACCACTATGGAGTAACACCCTAGCTATAAAGGGGTTATAATAGATGCAGTAAAACATTTTTAAAATATGCTCTAAAAGAAAGATAAATCCTATGCAATTCACATAAAGCCTAATGCATTATGTACCGTCTGTGCTTAATAAATGCATTACTCATAAAATATACATTCACACGTCCTCCTTTCTTATCAATAAAGCAGTCAAGCTGAGCATAAGATTACCCAGAAATTCTGCTCCCTCCTCTTCAAAAATATAATCACATTATCCCCTTTTTAAATCATGCTCAGATGAAAAGAAACAAGAAATGGGTACCTTTAATATTTCATTGTATGAAGTATTTCATATTTAGCCTACTAAAAATACTGTATTATTTTTTGGGGGGGTCTTTCATGTTTCCCAGCATAGAAGAGAAAAAAAATTGCAACCTTTTTACTCCTAACCCAAGAACTAATCTCAAAGTATAATACAAATTAGTAATTGAGACTGGTTAGAGTTACCCTAAAGCTTTCAGGGACTTTCTGTGCTACAAAGACCATTTTTTGATTATTAGTAAATGGACATAATGCTAGTTCCTGATCTCTAAAGGAATTTGACTCTGTGTTTCTTTAAATATTCTTCTCCATTTGTCAGATTGAACAACCCGTATCCACTGTATTAGGAGTTTGGCATCCAAATCACATTTCTCCAACAGAATTTGCCCAAAGCATTTCTTAAGCTAAGATCAAGATGGTCTTCAGAAGGAAGATTAAATTGGGTGCTGGCAATGTGGTCCCCACTTATCTACTATTTTTCATTTAGACAAATGACCCCAAAACTGCTGGGCGTCCTCATATCTCTGTATTTTTAAAGCCCTTTTCTATTGAAAAACAATTAATTATCAGGTTAAGTCAGCTGTGATTCATTCTACTATATAGTTAGGCAGAGCCTATAAAATCTCTGAAATGTTGGTAGTGATCTCCTGGTCAGTTTTAGGGTTTATCACTATGGGCATAAAGGAACCTTTAGAAAGACAAAACAATATGCAACAGCTTTTATTTCCTCCCAGTGTCACTTCGCCCCACCCCAAGTTCAGATTTTTTTTATTACTTGCCGCACACCAGCAGACCCTAAGGCTCTCTCCAATACCTGCTAAGACATCTTTGTATACCTTACTAGCAAACATGTCATTTGGAAAGGCAAATACCAATTTACACGAGGCAGGACTTTGTAAATCTCTCACATTCCTTTTTTTTCTCTGACAGGCAAGACATCGTAGTTCTCATTTTCCAATCCTTATTAGAAAGTGTGATCCTGGTTGTTTAGAAGGCTCATTAGTGCCATTGCTTTGTGATGGACTGCACATCTTTAGAAGAAAGACAGATTGAACGGATGCATCAGCACACCAGCCATAATGAAACCCAAGCACAACCCCACAAGCCTCAGAATTTAAATCTTCATTTGCTTTTGTGAAAAATGATGGCCACAACCGTGGGCATTTGAAAATACAGCTACATCTTTGTCTTCCGAGTAATAAGAAGGCACCACTATTGCTAGCATGACCTTCAAGGAAGGTAAAAGAAAAAGCAGTTAGCCGTTTACTGCTTTGCAACTAGGGCACTGAGATCAGACAAGAAGCATGCTCAGTAGATGGGCATTAGCAGTGGGTTAAGAATGTACACAAGACTAAACTCAGAGACTTACCGTCTCATCAGTAGTGAAGCACTGGTCTCTTGGGTGATAGTGTCAAAGACATTTAATTTTATCTGATCTTCAACTTCCCATTCCAAAAAGATTAGTCATATGGTGTCACAGGCTGCCAAACATTTAGTTAGATAAAAGATTATTTTTTCAAAATAAAGGAAATCATAGAAACAATCTTATCAACAATAAAACAATTCTAGTAGTTCTCATTCTGGGGAAAATGAAGCAAAATGATGCTATAGAGTGAGTGACTATTCCAGAGCTCCTTTTGATTTTTTAAATAAATACCTTTTTTCACTTCTAAGGAGCTGCATGTGTATGTTTCCCATTCTTAGTGTATTTCGGAGTGGGGAGCACACTGGTCTTGTAGTCCTAAGACCTTATTTTGCCTATGAGCCTACAACTTATTCACTAGGTGACATGGATGAACCATCAAACCCTACTGAGCCACAGCTCTTACCTGTTTCATGGAGTTGCTATTTCTAAAGAAATATATCAATGTATAAATATATTTCTCAAAAATGAATTCAAAAAAATACCTTGAGGCAAACAAAAATGGAAACATAATATACCAAAATTTATGAGATGCAGCAAAAGTAGTTCTAGGAGGAAAGTTTATAGCAATAAATGCCTACCTCAGAAACAAACAAACAAAAAGTCTGTCTCAAATAAAAAACCTAATATCATACCTCAAGGAACTAGTAAAAAAACAAAATCCAAAGTTAGAAGGGAGGAAATAACATAGAGCAGAAATAAATGAAATAGAGATTTAAAAGACAGTAAATAAAATCAATGAAGTTAAGAGCTAGTTCTCTGAAAAGATAAACAAAATTGATAAGAGTTTGCCTAGACTCACCATGAGAAAAAGAAATGACCCAACTAAATAACATCAGAAACGAAAGAGAGATTTTACAACTGATGCCTCAGAAATACAAAGGATTATAAGAGACTACTATAAATAATTATATGGCAACAATTTGGACAACCTAGACAAAATGATTAATTCCTAGAAACATAGACTGAAGCATGATGAAATAGAAAATCTGAGCACACCAATTGCTAGCAAGGAGATTGAAATCAGCAATCAAAAACCTCCCGACAACAACACAACAAAAGTTCAGGACCAGACAACTTTACTGGTGAGTTCTGCAAAACATTTAAGGAAGAATTAATACCAATCCTTCTCAAACTCTTCTAAAATAGTAGAGGGGAGAACGCTTATAAACTCATTTTATGAGGCCAGCATTATCCTGATACCAAAACCAGACAAGAATACCACAGAAAGGAAACTTACACACCAATATCACTGATGAGCACATGCATATTCTTCATCAAAATGGTAGCAAATTAAATTCAACAATATGCTAAAAGGATCATATACCATGATCAACTGGGACTTAGTTCAGGAATGCAAGGATGGTTTAACATCCACAGATCAGTCAATATGGTGTGCCACATTAACAAAATGAAGAATAAAAATTGTATGATCATATCAATAGATGTAGAAAAAGCATTTGACAAAATTCAACTTCCATTTACAATAATAAATCTCAATTAATTATGTATAGAAGGAATGTACCTCTACATAATAAAGGTCATATATGACAAATCCAAGATAACATCATATTCTTTGGTGGAAAGCTGAAAGCTTTTCCTCTAAGATCAGGGACAAAAGAATGTCCACTCTTTCCACTTTCATGCAACTTAATATTGGAAGTCCTATATAGAGCAATTTGCAAGAAAAAGATACAAAAGACATCCAAATTGGAAAGAAAGAAATATAACTGTCAATATTTGCAGATGACATGATATTATATATAAACACCCACCCTAAAGACTCCATCTTTACTATTAGAATTGATAAACATTTTCAGTAAAGTTGTAGCATACAAAATCAATACACAAAAGTCTGTTTTGTTTCTTTACACTAACAACAAACTATGATAATGAGGAATTAAGAAAACAATCCCATTTATAATTGCACCAAAAATAATAAAATATCTAATAATAAATTTAACCAGAGAGGTGAAAGACCTGTATACTGAAAACTACAAGACAGTAATGCAAGGAATTGAAGAAGACACAAATAAAAAGAAAGATGTTCTGCAGTCATGGATTGGAAGAATTCATATTATTAAAATGCCTATACTGCTCAAAGCAATCTACAGATTCAATTCAATCCCTATCAAAATTCCAACAGTATTTTCACAGAAACAGAACAAACGATCTTAAGATTAAGTGTATATGGAACTATAAAAGACCCAAACAGCCAAAGCAATCTTGAGAAAGAAGAACAAAGCTGGAGACATCACACTCCCTGATTTCAAACTATATTACAAAGCTAGAGTAATTAAAATAGCATAGTACTGGCATAAAAACAGACACAAGTATCAATGAAACAGAATAAGAAATCAACCCACACATATATGGTCAATTAATTTGTGACAAAGAAGCAGGAATATAAATCTCAATAAATGGTGTTGGGGAAATGGACAGCCACATACTAAGGAGTGAAACTGGAACATTATCTTATCCCATACACAAAAATTAATTTTAAATGGATCAAAGACTTGAATGAAAGACCTTAAACTATAAAACTCCTAGAAGATAGGTGATAAGCTCTCTGACATAGGTCTTGACGATGATTTTTTTAATCTGACACCAAAAATAAAACCAAAAAAAAGCGAAAGTAAATAAATGGGACTGCATCAAACTAAAAGCTTCTGCACAATAAAGAGAACCATCAACAAAATAAAAAGGTAACTTACTGACTGGAAGAAAATATTTGCAAACCAATTAACTGATAAGAGATCAATATCCAAAATACATAAAGAACTCATACAACTCAAAAGCAAAAAAAAAAAAAATTAAAAATTAGGAGAAGATGAATAAACATACATCTTTTCAAAGAAGACATATACATGACCAACCAGTACATGAAAAGATGCACAACATCACTCATCATCAGGGAAAGCAAATCAAACCCACAATGAGATATCATCTCACACCTGCTAGAATGGTTATTATCAAAAAGACTAGAAATAACTAGTGTTAGCAAGACTGTCGAGAAAAGAAAACCCTTGTGCACTGTTGGCAGGAATATAAATTTGTGCAACTGCTCTGAAAAACAGTACGGAATTTCCTCAAAATATTAAAAATAGAACTACCATATAATCCAGCAATTCTACTTCTGTATGCTTATCTGAAGAAAAGAAAAACACTAATACAAAAAAATAAGTGCACCCCCATGTCCACTGCAGCATTACTTACAATAGGCCAAGATACAGAACCAACCTCAGTGTCTATTGATGTATGAATGGATAAACTATGGTCATATATATACATACATATATATAATGGAATATTATTCAGCCATAAAAAGAATGAAATCTTGCCATTTGTGATACCATGGATTGCCCTCAAGGGCATTATGCTAAGTGAAATAAGTCAAACAAAGACAAATACCATATGTCTCTCTTATATGTGGAATCACCAAAAAAGCAAAAACCTAATCTCCTGAATATAGAGAATAGCTTGGTGGTTGCAAGAAGCTAGGGGTGGGGAGGTGAATAAATCAGTAATATTTTTTAAATTTAAATAAACTGACTAAAAATTTTTCTAAGTTTAAAAAATAAAGTAAAAGCTTATAAGTAGGGGCACCTGGGTGGTTCATTCGGTTAAGCATCTGTCTTCTGCTCTGGTCATGATCTTGGAGTCCTGGGATCGAGCCCCATGTAGGGCTCCCTGCTCACCAGGAGGTCTGCTTCTCCCTCTCCTTCTGCCCCTCCCCCCACTTGTGCTCTCTGATCCACTCTCTCAATAAATAAAATCTTTAAAAAAATTATAAGTGACCCAATTTTTCTGTCTTTCCCATGGTGTTTCCACTTCTTAATCTTTTAAGGAGCCCTAAAGTTTGTGACACACTAAAATGGAAACAGGGAAAGCCTCAGTGACTGGAAAAATATAAACACAACTGACATGCAACTCAGAAACAGAGTTTAAACCAATGATAACAGGATTATCAATTTTTTTCTGAAACAAATATTTCAAATCTTTGCTAATTTCTCCCTACCTTATCAACATCACCAGTTTTCTCTCATCCAGGTTTAGAATGTGATCTAAGTTACATGACGACCCCCCTAACCCATTCTCTCTCTTTCTAATCTAATGAGATATATTCCTCTTCTAAAAAGTGGACAGTTACAGGCAGCTGGCTGGCTCAGTCAGAGAGGCATGCAACTCTTGATCTTGGGGTCATGAGTTCAAGCCCCATATTGGGAATAGAGATTAATATAAATAAATAAACACACAAACAAATAAATAGAAATAAAAACTTCTAAAAAGTGGACAGTAAATGTCATTTTCTATGGAAATGTGAAATGTGCTACGGTCCTGTGCACTGGCTGAACAGGCCATCTCTCTCACTCTGTAAGGATTTAATGAGCACTCTGTATAGTACTCTCCTTGTACTTTCAAGGATAAAATGACTCAGCATGAAACGTGCTCTCGAAGAGCTTACCATCTGATAGAAGAAGACCCGTGCCCCTCAGGACTTGCCCAGGTACAAAGAGGTGACCAAACAAACCAGCATGAATCTGCTGTCAAAGGACAAAAGTTTGTGTGCAAGGAGAACAGCAAACACTTCAGCGTCAGTCCCCCTGAGAGACCGTAAACAAAGGATGGTTCCTTCTGGCGAGTGTGTTCTAGGCTAGAAGAAACAAAATTAAACTGGGAGAGTCGTTGTTCTGCCACTACTAAAATACGAGACGCTTGAAAAGGAAAAATGTCCTTTGGACTAGGAGGATACACTGGAAAAAAGAGATGAAGAAGGAAGGAGAGAATGAGCTCGTGTTCAGTAGCCACAACTTGTCAGGGCCCTGCTGGACACTGTGCATGCTTCATGCGGGTGGCAGGTCAGTGCAACCCTGAACCACGGGCGACACGTCAGAGCTGCGATGGCAGACATGGACATTCCAGGAGGAGGAAGTGACGTGAGCCAACTATGGAGGTGAGAAAATCCAGAGGAAGTTGAAGAACATTTAGAATCCTACAGAGACTTGATGGACAGGAAAACATACCAGGGCAGTAGAAAACACAGATTTCTGCTGTGTGGCAGATGGTTTGCAGGCCACTCTAACAGGACTAGACACCATGTTTGGTGACAGAAAAACCATACCATATGTTCAACAACATGGATGGTAAAATGGATAGTCTTTCTTGTGGGACAGAATCTAACCACGTGCTATGGATTAAACAAGTGTATTATAATATCAGTTAACTTACAACAACTTCCATTTCACAGACAGACTATAAAAATTTCCTGTTATGATAGCAGTCAGAGTTGTTCACCTTTCTTGTCAGATATGGGACATGTTGTAGAAAAATATGCATGTTTAGACTAATCCCAGCCAGCCAGAATGAAGCTAAAATGTAATTTTCAAGACTGAACTCAGTCCCAAACACCAGACTCATTTCTAAAACCACTTTTCAAAAATAAGTGGAAGGATTTATACTCTTTATAAATGACAGATTCTAAAACACTGCAGAATAGTTCTCTAAGCCAAGAGGATCACTCTTGGATCCATCAACCCCCTCAGGAAAACATGACTCAGTTTATATCTCCAGAACCAGTTGAAAACTCAAACAAAATGTAGTATGCAGAAATTTCATGTAATATACTCTGTGGCAGAATGAGTACCTGAAAAGACTACAGCAAGCCCTCTCTGCACTTGACAGAAGGCCAGAGGTCCACCTGGAATATTTCCTTGTGACATACTTCCAGGTCACATACAAATCTGAGGAGGGTCTCAACTAAAACCTTCAAGTTCATCTGGCTTTTATGGAGGATGATGGGTGGTGGACCAAAAATGCTACTTTGTAAGCCATAAGTGGTGCTTTCAAGGGACCTCACTAAAAACACAAGTACATACTTACGGTTAAAGAAGAAAAAATGGGATAAAGCACAGAAGGAGGTTGAACTTTGGCTAGCCAAAGCTGTGGCTTCTCAATGACACTCTTTGGTATTTACACTGAGACTAGAAGATGAGGCCCAGAGATACCGCTGAGGTTCTTGTGAGACTCTGAGGTGAGCCGTACATGTTGTCTTTGTGTAGAAGCATCATTTCCAAGCCACACTTCCTCACCTATCCCTGAGCAGAGGCTTAAAAAAGCAAACCTTAAATTTACCAGCACCCATTGAAACCAAATGGTCAAATCCATGGACAAATGTAATGCTCTGTAGATATCAAAGTGTGTTAAGACCTCCAAAAGAACTTATTTTTCCAAGAGAATTCAAGAAAAATATTTAGCAGACTTAAGCCACGCATGATTTACTGTGAAATGAAATATGAAATAAATAAAATATGGAAAATATAACTCAAAACATACAATAAAATAAAACATAAGGGATTTCCAAGATTAATTGAGCCTTTAAGACCATCTACATCTATCTCTTTATTTATATATGATCAAATTTAAGCAAAAAAAGTTGAATAACTTTACCATTTAAGTAATAAAAATTAAGTGAATGTCAAAATATGATCTAACAAGATAATTTGTATATTATTTGCATTATTCTTATACAAATTAAAACTAAGTAGCATTTATCCCAATTAAACTAAAATCCAAACACTTAAATGACTGTACATAATTAATGACATTTATAATGTGTATCATATCTCTCCTGACAGTTACCTTAAAAGATCTCGAGTGAATAAATAATCATAGTTTCTGGCCTCACTCTACTTATTTTCTCAAGCAATTTTAGAAATACGAAAGTGGGTTAGGACTTTATTCATACAGAATACAGTCATATTAATGGGACCTAAGAATCAAACCTTTCTAATTTCTTGCCACTTTTGCTTAATTTATCAAAATCAGTGTGTTATAAACAAATCTATGGTGGTTGGTTTCATTTTTTCTCAAGATTTATATTTTTTGAATATATATTTTCTTTAAAAAATAGAAATAACTAAATACAATCCAATATCTTGCATTGAATCCTGACATAGAAAAATGACACTGACAGAAAAATTGGTGGACTCCAAATAGAGTTTTTAGTTTAGTTAATAGTAATATACCAATGTTAATCTCTTAGTTTGAACAAAAGTCCCATGATTAGGTAAGACATGAAGGGAAAATGGGTAATGGGTATATGGGACATCCTTTTTACTATATTTACATACTTCCTCTAAGTCTAAAATTAATTCCAAAATGAAAAGGTTATTTTTAAAATATAGAAATAAAATTAAGAAATATCGGTAATATTTGGCGGTGGCAGAACACTGGGCCAACCAAAACAATCTTGGTTGATCAGAAAAATTATAGAAAATGGTAGTTTCAAATAAAGGAGGGAACAAAGGAGGGAAGGAAGAAAGAAAGGAAGAGGGCAGGGAAGGAAGGAAGAAAGGAAAAAAAGAAATCGTCCCAATTCCTTTATAAGGAGTTATACCATAGCAATACAAAGCCATATTTTCTCTAAACCCATAAATGTTCTAGCTCCTATATTTATTCACTTAATCGTAACAAAACAATGAAGTACTTGTTTTTATTATTCCCGTTTTAGAGATGAGTGAACTGAGCCACAGAGAAAGTTTGGTTACATCGTAACAAAATAATGAAGTAGTTGTTTTTATTATCCCCATTTTAGAGATGAGTGAACTGAGTCACAGAAAGCTTGAGGTCACATGGTTTAAATACATTGTGGGGACAGGATTTGAATTAGGCTTTATCAGACACCAGTCTGTAATAAGGGAATGTCTTCGCTTCCCATTCCGTGAACATCAGATGGACACATGCCCTAATAATGATGTACAGTACAAAGCGAAATTTTTCTTTCAGTTTTTTCTTGCACACTTTTTAGTCTCTATACTTATACAGGAGGCTGAACCTAGCTTTAGGCTCACTGAGGACACCCAACTTTAAGAGCCAATAGAGTGGGCAAGAGGAAGGTGGAGAAGACAGAATCGTATGCTTGTGAGCTTAAATAGCTCTGCCTTTTAGGTTGAATCCTTGAAGTTTTCTGAGAGGCTAAATCCCTATGAATGGAATCATCTTTTAGTACGTCTGGCAAAGCCTCAATAAATATCCACTGCTACTTAGCAATTTCAACTTTATGAATTAAAAAAAAAAAGAAAAAAGGATTATGCTTGAAACGCTACAGCATTTTCTCCAGGTGGCTCCAGTTGCTTGGGTACCCAGATTCCCTGCCTGTGAAAGCAACAGTCGCAGGAGACACAGCTCATTAAGTAATAGAGCTTAGCTACACTTCCACAGCTGCCAATCAGCTCCAGCCCAGAGAGCCACCTGTGAGAATTAAATGATATGCAGTTGAGAAAATACTCAAAAACACTGAGGAGTCTTACCATTGCAACCATGACAGTTGTTAAAGTATATTTTCTCATTTCCTAAGACTGCTGAGATGGCATGATATAGGGAGATAAACTGACTGGAATGTTGTCCTCTTCCTTCCTTTTTGCCCTGAGATCAGCTTTCCTTAGGGCAGCTCATCAACTCTAGGGTGAGTAGGATTGGTGAAGAAAGATGTCACATTCTCGGCTTCAAAGACCAAAAAAAAAGCCAGGTCATTTGTTAAATTCATGGGAAAGAGTAGAAATATTTAAAATAACATGGGAAAACACTCTTTCCTCAGCAACTGTGGCCCACTTAATAAAGATCATCCAGGCTTGGAAGAAAGAAGAATTAGTTAGTGGCCCACTGGCCTAAGCCCCACCTATAGCCTTAGAGTCCCTGGGGAGGAGGAATAATCGAGGGCCAAGATAAATTGAGGAATCTGTAGACCGGGAGGTAGGTGACTCATCACCTTTCTGGAGTCATGGGGAATAGCCTAAGAGAGAAGAGAGGGCATCTACACAGAGATCCCCAAGAGAAACCCTCTAAGCCCTCCTCACAGGGCTTCACCATGCCCTGACAGGATGCCAAGAATTGCCAACATTTTTTGTTTGCTTTTGCTTTTCATATCTCCAGCATGGCATGAGTTTCCAGAAACAAGGTATACCCAAGGATCCTTGGAATTGAGAAGGGAGATTTTATCTACAGTCTAATATTATACACTTGACTTCCAAACTCTGATGGCATAAAGGGAAGACACCCTGTGACGGCCCCACAGGTGGTCTGACGACCTCACTGGACACCAGCAAAGGACAGACCCGTCAGCTCACTGACACCACAGCGCTGGGTCATTGCCCCGGGACTGAGAATTATCCTCAAAGAGAATAAGGAGGAGGGAGAACATCTTGATTTCCTTTTCGCTTAACCCTGAAACGACCCCTCCCCAAAAGAAGAATCCCTGAATTTGACTGAATGTACCTGCAAGTGTAAGGAGGGAAATAAACACCTTTCCTGCCTTTGGATGGGAAGATGGCTTGAAATGGAAATTAAGTTCAGTTATAGGAAAAGGAAGTTATATTTTTGCACACATGATTATATATTCTGGGCAAATTAATATCTGCTGTGCTACAATTTCTAATTAGACACCATTACATAAAGTGGGATAGTAATGTTTCCCTCAGAGACTCTACCTCAAATTTCTTGCCATGTGCGTATCCTCTCTGGACCCCAATGGCATTGCACCTTGAGTTTCACTCAGCCCATAAACATTAACAAGTCAATTGATGGATTTTTTTTAAAGACGGATACAATAAAATCAACATAAGAAAGTTTTTCATGGTGTTTACTTGATTAGCAACTTCAAAGCTTTGTTTTATCCCTAGGACCTCATCTCCACAATTAAAAAAATTGCTGCCCCAAATGCATTCTGTTGAACCCCTCCTTTCTGGAAGTACCAACACATAAAATGGAAACATACATATCTAGAAAAAATAATTCTGCTTATTATCTTATTCTGCACAATACTCTTCCTCCTTACCCCACCTCAGTGGAAGAAATATACTTCCCAGGGCACCTGGGTGGCTCAGTGGGTTAAAGCCTCTGCCTTTGGCTCAGGTCATGATCTCAGGGTCCTGGGATGGAGCCCCGGCATTGGGCTCTCTGCTCGGCAGGGGGCCTGCTTCCTCCTCTCTCTCTGCCTGCCTCTCTGACTACTTGTAATCTGTCAAATAAATAAATAATATCTTTAAAAAAAAGAAAGAAAATAATAAGCAAAGGACTATGATTCATGTCCCCTCCCAACACTGCACCAGCCCAGAGTTAGCTCCACTCCTAAAGTTAGAATCCACAGCCAACCATCATCCCAGGACTTTATCGCAGGAGGCTCAGTTAGCGTGGGAGTTGGATGCTCCCTCCCACATGAAAATTATTCACGCTCTTGCTTTAACTAACAAGGCAGAGGTGTCCAAACTTCTCATTAGGGAGCATTAATCCCTTAGCAGGGGAAAAGAAAAGGGAAAAAGGGAAGGAAGGAAGGAAGGAAGGAAGGAAGGAAGGAAGGAAGGGTTGGTTGGGGAGGGAGGAAGACATGAGGAATACTGATAAGAGATCTAGCAAGTTACCATTTTCCAACTCTACTGCTTTAATGGCAAGTGAATGCTGGCCTGACAATAAATGTGGTTGTGCCCTGTAACAGAAGGCATCTAGGCGCAAGAGACTGTGTGCGTAAGTGGAGAAGGAGGTGGAGAGTGTGGAAGGTTGGTGACTGGAATGGTGAGTAGATATTTGGGGTGGAAAGGGAATTCACCCCCTTCGCATATCTCATATCCCATGGGAACATATCTCAGGAAGTTCAGACTTCAGACACTATCAACACACACCTGCACATACACACAAATAAACAAAAACCATAAAACAGGGTGAAATGTGGATGAAGTATAAGTAAAGGGATTCTGCAGATTCTATGACAATTGTTCTCTTGAACTTATATCAAACCTCAGACACAACTTGTGTTTTTGTTCTCTTGAAAATATGATCCCGTACCAAATTTTTCCAAACGCTATAAACATTCTAAGCAGAATTGTGGTAGCTTTATGTACACTTTTTACAGAAAATAAAATAGAAAGAATAGGATGACTCCATCACTCTGTAAAGAATTAGAGTTTAAATGTTTTAGCAACATTCAAGGAACTAACAAAAGCCCTATTTTCCCTTTGCTGTATGTAAGGAATTCCCACTGAAGGCGATGGGGTTTTACATAAAAATCAATGGCAAATTATGGCCCTTAATGAAAGAGGAAATTATAATTATAGCGCTGCTGGTAGCTTCACTATAGTTAAGGCTGAGCAGTCTTTTCCATTATCACTTATCAGGATTTAATAGCTCAGCTGTTTTGAGCCCTACTTGGCTGAAACGTGATATAAAACTCATCAAGCTGGATGTAATTAGTTATTATTATTGTTATTACATAAACAAATATTTTAATCAGTAAAGCATTTTTTAATTATGAACCTTAAGGAGACTATTTTTTTCCTAGTGACAGGTGCAGGGGTGGGGAAGTAGACAGAAATAAGGACACATGCTTAAAAGAAGGCAAATTGAATGTGGCAAGTCTCTCAGTTGGAATAACTCACTCTCCTTTGATTGTGGGTACTAGTGCGGGCTGCAATGAAACTGAAATCTCCTGGGGGAAGAAATACTGTTGAAGACGGAGGAGAGCCGTTCACCGACTCCTTCAGCCCAATTTTCTATTATGGACATAAGTGCATGTGCAATGCAATTAAAGAGGAACCCACAACGGGGCTCCTAGAACCTCTCAGCACCAAATCTTGCTTTCTGGGGGAAAAGTGCATCATCTTTGGCTTATCAGTATTCTATCATCACTCATATCCCTAGGCACATACACCTTACATGTGGCTGGACCTCAGATCAGAAACATTCGACAGATCCCAAGGAGCTGATTTCAGGATCTGATTCAAACATCCTCTAGCTCTCCCATGTGGGTGGCCTCCAGGAACCGAAATGGAGGTCTTTATGCTTTGTGCACGTCATGCACAGGTGAGGAAACCAGAGCAGCACAATCTTTTTTTTTTTTTTTAGGAGTTTTAGTATTCACAACACCAGAGTTCCCTGGCACTTGGAAAAGCCAGCTGTGACTGTCTACGTTGGAGACCTTCTTTTCCTGAAGAAGAGGGTAGATCGAATGACTACAGTGTGAGAGGAAAAAGTCAATGGCACTTGTAACGTCTCTATCATGTGCATTTTGCACTTTCCTGCATTATTTCATTTAACCTTCTTGCAAAACCTGTGTGTGCTGTTTTACACACACACAGAGCAAAATACAATGAGATTCAAAGACGTTCAGTGATTTTTCCCAGATGGTTCAGTGAGCGGCAGAGATCATCTTCATGAGGCAAGATCAGTTCATGTGCTATTTTCCTTCTGAATCTCCAATTCCATACCCTTATTCTCTCAACACTCTTCATTAGGGCTTCTCTCCCCTCCTGTTAGAGAAACTGCTCTTGTCACTTCCACGGGCAGCCATCACTGACAGACCCAATGGTCGCGATCAGTCTTCATCCTTCGTCACCTCTCATCAGCATCCAAAACAACTAACTTCTCTTTTCTTCTTGAAATCCTCTCTGATCTTCATTTCTACAGTAACTGCTATCCTGAGGTAAATGTTCTTCCTACTTTCCCAGAGGCTTCTTCTTGGTGCCCTTTGATGGGTCCTTCTCCTTGCTCAGCCTCTAAATGTCCCAAAGCTCGGTCCTGAGCCCCCTCTTCTCTTTTCCCTGCTCACTGACGCCTGGGAGCTTTCGTTCAGTCCCGTGGCTTTTCTTCCATCTCTATGCTGAAGACAACACACCAACCCCCCTTCTCAACTTAGATGAGGATTTGTGCATAACTACCTACTCAAAATTCTATGCATTTCTAATAACATCCTCTATGCAACATTCCCAAAATAAACTCTTGCCTTCCTCTCTTTAGGAAAAGATTATACTTTTGCTATTTTTTCCATCTTAGCAAATTGCAGCATCCTTCTTAGAGTTGTTGAAACCAAAACACGGTGTGTCATCCTGTCTTTCTCTTGCTTTCCATTTGTAACCCATCCACAAATCTTGATGATTCCGCACGGAAATAAAACCTGAAATCTACCCACTCTTTCCAGCACCAATGTTACATGTTTACAAATGACTCCAAACTGGGCACCCACGTTCTATTCCATTTAAAAGCCAAAGTAATTTTGAAAAACAAAACAAAACAAAACATAAATCAGATCAAGTTACTCCCAGGCTTTAAAGTGTCCAAAAGAAATACAAAGTTAAACAGAACACATGTGCACGCACTTACAATCTTCCCACAACCCTTATGAGAAAATCCAAATTTCTTTCCATCTTCTCACCATGACTTCACCCTCCTCGTTCTCTTTCCTTTTTTCCACACGGCTCATACTTTCACACTCTAAGCCAGGCACACTGGGTCCATTGTTGTCCTGAGCATACTTTGCCCCCCACTAGCTGGATACCACCTCCACCACCTTGAGAACTTCTCACTTACTGTTTGCTCTGCCAGGAACACCTTGAATTTTGCATAATATCCCGCTCATGATTGATTTCTCAGCCAACTGTCACCATCTCAGAAAGGCATTCCAGAATAAGCTTTGTTATGCTGGTCCTGGGGCACAAGCCTAAAATATTTACCTGGGTTTTTGCATTAGTCAGCTTGGGCTGCCGTAACAAAATACTGTAGGATGGGTGGAGGCTGGAAGGCTGAGATCAGGGTGGCAGCAGGTCAGGTTTCCGTGAGAGCCTAAACTTGACTTGCAGAAGATGGCCTTCCTGCCATGTCCTCACACGGTTGAGAGAGAGTCTAGTGTCGCCTCCTCTTCTTACAAAAGCGCCAATTCTGGTGAATCCGGGCTCTATTCTTATGACCTCATTTAACAATAACCTTCTTAAGTACCACATCTTTAATATAGTCACATGGGAAATTAGGGCTTCAATACAGATTCTAAGGAGCCACAATTTATCCATAGCAGCCTTTATGTGTAGACACTCCTGATCTACACCAAAAAATACTGTCTTTCTACTCTACCATATTGCCCATCCATGCGGCATAAATATTTTACCGATGTTAAATGTTGCAGAGCACATATGCATTTTCCATAAAAAGTATTATGTATGTAGAGAGGAGTCAGGTGAGAAATAGCCATGGTGTTGGTTATAAAACACTAACCAGTTATTTTAATTTTAGAACATTCTCGCTTTTGTTCTCTCTTCAGATTCCACTGTTAGAACGAGAGAAAATAAGTTTAAGAATGGAATGAACATAAATATCTCCTTGATTTTCCTCCTTATGCTTAGTAAAAAAAAATGTAAAAATTAGGAATAGTGAGAATCAGAAATTCCTTCTAGCAGCGTTAAAGGAGCAGAGCTGATCTGTGTTGGACTCAGAATGCTTTTCTAAAATACACAGCTTGCCTTCTCAGTCTGATTCAGTGTGTATCACATTTTTAGAAGCCATTTGACAACATGTAGTTTTTTTCCTTAAATCTGACAATGTGCTAAGGAAAGATACAAATGAAAGGTGA
>PISX010020595.1:0-35442 GCA_004024625.1 Mellivora capensis | reverse complement strand
TTACCATGATATTCTTATATTTATTTAAATCTCCTTGTGATTGTTTTGCCTTTCTTGTTCCATTTTTGTTCTCTTTCTCCATCACCCAAGTTTATGGAGCATTTATCTTTAATACTGGTCTTTTAAAAAATACCACCTTTTGAGTTTACTTTCTACTGCCCATTTTTGCTATTTAATTTACATTTTTGTCTTTATTTTACCACTTTCTAGATTCATCTGTTCTCTCTCTCTTTCTAGTTTCCTACGGTGTATTGAGGCACTGAAACCTGAGTCAGGGGAAGACAGGAAATGCTAAGTCTGAGAAGACACTAGAGAGCTATATGGAGATACACTGCTGTGGCCCCTCCTACTCTCCTGTGTGGCTGATAATGGGGAGGGATGTGGATGGGCCTCACTGGAGGAGAGCCCTGGTTTTTCAAGTGCCCTATGTTTCCACTCTGAGCTCTGGTACATCTCTGACAAGAGGAAAGTAGGGAGTAAAAATTCCCACGGAGCTTGTTCTGTGGTAGATATCCTAATCCTTATGTCATAATGCAGTTGTGAACTCACAGCTGTCCCTCTCATTTTACTCATGCCATACTTTGGGAAGTAGATAAATCAAGGCTAATGAACCATCTAAAGACAAGCCATGGGGATCCGATTTTGTGTAAGAGACGTGACCAGATTTACTAGGCAAGCTAGGAGTGGGTGGAAATCACCTGGGACTTCACAGGTCTTGGGAAAAGAAGGGATGCTGAAGCAGGGGGTATCTGAATACAGAGCCATAAAGAGTAAACAGCAGTCTTAACTCATCCATTCATTTCCCATTTAATTCTGATGACAGACTCAGGGCAATTTAATTCTAATTGTAATTGAAAATGCTGATGAAGTAATTGAATTGAAGAGGAAGAAGGAGCAGAACCTCAAGGTGGGTAAAATCTCCACGTAGTTAGGAGATATCCAGAACATTGATGTCTGTGTCATGAGGGTGTGGAAACATGCTTTTCATGGATCCAGAGTCTAAAACAATCAGGTGTCAACTCAATATTGGCTCATTTTTCCTCCACTCCCTTCTCTGCCTGGCCTCTCTGGGTCTCAGTTAGATTATGGCATGAAAAGTGAATGGAGAGAATGAAAGCCATCAAGGAACAAATGGATCTGGGAAGTGAGAATGTGAGGACTCTGAATTAGAGAGTATAATGTTCAAAGTACGGGCTGGCGTAGAAAATGGGATGAGGGTACAGAAAACCCACCACCGTATTGAAGTACATTGTTGTGGCAGTGAGAAATCAATCAATGCTAGTTGGGACTAGAACTAGCAAAGAATACCGGGCAAAGGCATTATGAGGTCAAACTTCCCAAACCCAATAAGCACTGAAGAAGTGCTTGACTAACAAAGTCCCTCATATCCCTAATGCACCCTTCTAACTACTAATGGTTTTCCCTTTATCCGTCCACCTGTGAGACCGTCAGGAGGATGCTGTGACTCCGAGAGCAGGGTGATCTGCCCATAGTGACAGAGGAGGGCTCACCACACAGGTCTTCTGGCTCCTAAGAAGTGTCCTAACTCCCCTGAACACTTCAAAGAAGCGATAATGGTTAAGAGAATCTGGGCCCCTTCCAGGAAGATCTTGGAAGTTGATGGCAGGAAGTGCCCTGAGTGGTCTCTCTTATCTCCACCTAGAAAAGTTTAAAAAAAAAAACAAAAGCAGCCACAGAGATTCAGGCCTGGTGGCGCGGCACCCTGGTACGCCGGACATTGCTGCATGCAGCCCTCAGGGCCTGGATCATTCAGCGCTGGTGGAGGCAGACCTTGGTGAACCTGCTGCAGAAGAAGCGAAGGGAAGCCCTGGTCACCTACGCACATACAGTGAGGGCAGTGGTCAAGATCCAGTCTTTGGTCCGTATGTGGCGTATTCACTGGCGGTACTGTCAGGTGCTCAGTGCCATCCGGGTCATCCAATGCCACTGGGAATGCCAAAACTGTTATACCTGCGCTCTCCTCCGGGGCCACTGTGTAGTCACAGCCACTCACCTACAGTTCCACATTGAGATCATCAACCCCTAAGGGCTGACAAGAAGGGGCACTGGGTCTCCTGTCCCCAGTAAAGGTCTAATCGGGTCTGGTATGTCTCATGTTCTCCCCCAGCTAATGGAAATGTTGGGTCTTAAGCCATGCTACCTCCTTTTCTTCCTGGGAAAGAACTTCAGTGAAGTTTTCCGCGTGTGCCCGTGGACCCCATTCTGGACTCATGATGACCAGATGCTATTTACTCAATTGTCAAAACAGACACTGGGTCCTAGACTATCCTGATATATGACAGAGCAGGAGTCTCAGTTCCCATTCCCAGCCCCATTCCTTTCTTCTCACCTGGGAATCTGAAAATAGCTGGGCTGCTTCTTCCTGAAGACTCTGAATACCTCTGCATGTGAGAAGAGACCTGAGAGTGTTCTCTGTCTGCCTGGGGTTGAGGTTGGTGGGGATACCTCAGACAAGGTATTTTTGACAAGCCCCTAGAGAAAATGCCCGCATTTGCCTGACTCTTTTGGAACACTGCAGTGCAGCTCCAGGTGAAGGACAAGAGGCTGGTCTTAGTGATAGGTACAGCTGGGCAGGCTGATGAGCTGGTATGACCCTGGGGGTTAATGGAAAACAGGAGTTCATGGTACTCCAACTCTATCTCCACAATATCCTTACCCGAATCCCTTTCCCTAAGGGCTGAGATACAAACAGAGCTCCCTCTGATATTATCCCATCC
This sequence comes from Mellivora capensis, assembly GCA_004024625.1. Classification (NCBI taxonomy): domain Eukaryota; kingdom Metazoa; phylum Chordata; class Mammalia; order Carnivora; family Mustelidae; genus Mellivora; species Mellivora capensis. The sequence goes on along the minus strand of PISX010020595.1, from coordinate 32,704 downwards.
CTACTCTGACCTCCATTTTTGGTGATTTTACCATCAGCCAGCTGGTCCTATCAATATCCTTTCCTCTAATTATTTTTGCTCCCATCCTCAACCACTCACTTCCATAGTCATATAAAGCAACACGATTCAGTAGAACTTTCTGTGATGATAGAAGTGCTGTATCCGTGCAGCCCAATGTGGTAGTCACTAGCCACATATGGTTGTGAAGCCCTTGAAATGTGCCTGGTGCAACTTTAAAGAATTCAATCTTTAATTTAATCTAAGTTTAAATGGGCACATGTGGATAATGGCTATTCCATTGGACAGTGTGTCTGTAGACCTCACCAGTACGAGTAATTCTTCTCTGGCCCAAATTACTTTTTCTAGTGTCCCATTTTCTGATTACTTTATTCTATCCTTCCAGTTAACCTTTTAAATACACCCAATAGAATGTTTCTTTAGGTGAGAAGGTCTTCTAATCTATTGACCCTACCTTTTTAGTTTTTACAGCCATCATCCCCGTCATGTCCTTGCATCTTTCTTTTTTTTTAAGATTTTATTTACTCATTTGAGATTTTAACTTATTTATTTGTCAGAGAGAGGGAGAGAGAGCGAGTGAGCACAGGCCGACAGAGTAGCAGGCAGAGGCAGAGGGAGAAGCAGGCTCCCTGCTGAGCAAGGACCCCGATGTGGGACTCGATCCCAGGACGCTGGGATCATGACCTGAGCCGAAGGCAGCCGCTTAACCAACTGAGCCACCCAGGCGTCCCTCTTGCATCTTTCTTTACCCAGTTCAGACTCTATGGGTAATCATTGTAATCTCTGCCCTGCACAACTTGATTCTTCTTAGTGCTCTCTGTGCAAACAGCGTGTGGGGTGAACTCAACCATCTACTTGCTCTGCGCCTACAGAAAAGTGAGCATGACTGGAGAAAAACAAACAAGGCATGAGGCATGGCATCATTTTATATTCATGACTGCAGATATCTACTGGACAAATTTCCCGATACACATCTCTGATATGCTTGCATTTCCATTTTCTGCGTTGAATATCCATATCACCTCCTTTCCAAGTGTCCAATTCTACTTTTTCTACCCTTAAACTTGATTATGTCACCACACACTTAACTGAAGAAATGGGAAGAGGCTGGACCTCCATCTTCATACCACCACATTGTCCATCCCAGCTCCATCTGGACCATAATTGTTGCCTTGCCTTCAGCTGAAATAAATGGTCTTTGATCCCATCAAAGCTCAACCCCTCCACTACCCTGTTACCATCTCAAGGTATTTTATCCTGCATCCAAACCTCACTATCTAAATTATCAGTGTCTACCTCTTCCATCCTTAACAAATATGCTCTTGATCAATTTCTGTTCAGATTTTTCTTCTCTTCATAGCAAAACATGTTGTTATTTCCACTTCTCTTCCTAACATTTTATGTTGTTGCTATTTCCACTTGTCTTCCTACCATTTTCTCTTCAACCCTTTCCAGTCAGTCTCTATCACTATCACTCCAGACTGCACCGATCAACATTATCAATATTCCAGCTGGCCAAATCCAATGATTATTTCTCTGTTTTTACCTTATGCATCCTCTCTACATCAGGCTACAAAGTTTTCTACTACTTCCCTATTAGAATACATACTTTTGTAAAAAGGCAAACAACAAAAATCTTACCATTTAATCCGTAAGTACTTTAATATATATTTAATAAATGAGAACTTTGTAAAAAAATAACCTCTCTATTACTTCTTTCAACATTCACACTAATACCTTAATACTGTAGACTACTATATGCACCCAATAACTGGGCTTCAAAATACATAAAGCATAATTCCCCTGTGCCCCACTGTAATCAACCACTACTCCACCACTAGACCCTAGCAACCACAGATCTGTACTCTATCTCTATTATTTTACCTTTTCCAGAATTTCATATAGAATGAATAATAGTTTGTTGCCTTTTGAATCTGGTTCCTTTTACTTAGCATAATGCATTTGAGAATTCTGTATGGTGTAAGTATTCATTTTTTTTTATTGCTGGGTAACAATCCATTGTATGGATGTTAAAAGGACATCATTGCCTAGGTATAGTATTCTTGGTTGACAGTTGAAGGATCTTGGAGTTATTTGCAGTTTTTGGTGATTACAAATGAATCTGCTATGTATAGTTGTTGTGTGAATCTAAGTTTTGCTCTTTCTTTGGTTAAAAACCTAGATATAAGAGCTTCTCATTCTGGCACAAGATGGTGTCAACTCCCTTTTCCCTTCTCCTCCCCTCTAAATACAAACTAAATAGTCTGAAAATAATTCAATAGACAATCATAAAAGGACTCTAAATGCGGAAAGAAGAAAGTGGGGATAAGCTAGAAACCTCAAGATCTTAAAATGTACACCGTGATGAATTCCCTCAGTTATCTTTTGGTCTACCATATATCTCAGACGGGACACCAGAAATATCTGCAACCCAGAACCACTAACAGGTATAGGGAAAACAAAACAAAAACAAGAAAAGCCTGCTCTCTATGGCCAAATGAAGGGTAGCCTAGAAGAAACTATGCAGGGAGACCCATACGTCATAGCAATGACAGGCTAAACTGACTGCAGTAATGACACTAGTACCCAGATGGGTCAATCCATCCCAGGCTCTATACCCACTGGTAGCAGCAGGCATGATCTATCTGCCCATAGCCGTGGAACCCAGGCTTATCTACCCTCTCCACAACCCACATCAGCCAGTAGCAGTGCCCAAGTTGTCCTCAGAAGCAGTAGCATCAGAACCCACCAATTTATCATCTGCTGGTGGAAGCAGGCCTTATTTACCTTCCTGATGAAAGAAACTGAAGGAGAGACAAATAAATGGAAACCTATGTCCTGTTCATGGTAAAGAAGAGTTAATATTGTTAAAATGTTCACACTACACAAAGTGATCTATAGATTCAATGCAATCCCTATCATAATTCCAATGGGATTTTTCACAGAAATAGAAAATACCATCTAAAATTTGTATCTAGCCATGAACAATCCTGAAGAGCCAATGTAATCTTGAGAAAAAACGAAACAAAACTGGAGGCATCATATTTCCTGATTTCAACTCATATTACAAAACAGTAGTTCTCAGAAAAATATGATACTAAGATAAAAACAGACACATAGACCGATCGGACAGAACAAAGAGCCCAGTAATAAACCCACACATGTATGGTCAATGTTTGACAAGGGAGCCAGGAATACACAATAGGCAAAGAATGGTGTCTTCAGTAAATGATGGGAAAACTGGATATCCACATGCAAAAGAATGAAATTGGACTTTCATCTTATACCATATACAAAAATAAACTCAAAATGTATTAAAGATCTAAACATAAGACCTGAAACTGTAAACATCAAGAAGGAAGTATAGGAGGAAAAACTGCTTGACAGTAGTATTGGCAATGATTGGAAACAATTGAAAAGAATTGGCTTTAAAGGGTTGGTAAAATTCACCCATCAGGGGGCGCCTGGGTGGCTCAGTGGGTTAAAGCCTCCGGCTTCGGCTTGGGTCATGATCCCAGGGATCCGAATCCGGCTCTCTGCTCAGCAGGGAGTCTGCTTCCCTTCCTCTCTCTGCCTACCTCTCTGCCTAATTGTGGTCTCTGTCTGTCAAATAAATAAATAAATGATCTAAAAAAAAAAAAAAAAGAAAAAAGAATTCACCCATCAAGTGTATGGTTTCATCGAGTATATGGTTTTGGCTTTTCTATTTTGGGAGATTTTTTTTAAAGATTTTATTTATTTATTTGACAGGCAGAGATTACAAGTAGGCAGAGAGGCAGGCAGAGAGAGAGGAGGAAGCAGGCTCCCCGCTGAGCAGAGAGCCCAATGCGGGGCTCGATCCCAGGACCCTGGGATGATGACCTGAGCCAAAGGCAGAGGCTTTAACCCACTGAGCCACCCAGGCGCCCCTTTTGGGAGATTTTTTTAAATTACTGCTTCAATCTCATTATTGATCTGTTGAGATTTCTATTTCATCATGATTCAGTCATAGTAGGTTGTATGTTTCTAGGAACTTACCCATTTCTACAAGGCTATCCAATCAGTTTGTGTATAGCTGTTTATAGTAATCTCTTACAATCCTCTGGTTTTCTGTAGTATCAGTTGTAATATACACTCTTTTATAATTTTATTTATTTGAGATCTCTCTTTTTCTTGGTTAGTCTAGCTAAAAGTGTGTCAAAATTGTTTATCTTTAAAAAATAACTGGGTTAATTGATTTTTTTCTATTATACTATTCTCTATTTTATTTATTTCTGCTCTAATATTTTTTCTTTCTTTGGCCTTTGTTCTTCTTTTTCTAGTTCTTTAAGGTATAAAGTTAGGTTGTTTATTTGAGAGCTTTCTTTTTTTCTTAATATAGACATTCCACTATAAATTTCCACTATAAAGCTTTTGTGGCATCCCATAAATTTTGGTATGTTGTATTTTCATTCTTGTTTGTCTCAATATACTTTGATTTCCATTTTTATTTCTTTAGCCCATTGATTGTTCAGTAGCATGTTGTTTAATTTCCAATACTTGTGAAATTTTCAATTTCTTCTTTTTATTGATTTGTAGCATCATGCCACTGTGGTCAGAAAAGATACTTTGTATGGCCTCAATCTTCTTAAAATTTCCAAAACTTTTTTTGAGACCTAACATGTGATCTATCCTGGAGAATGTCCCATGTGTGCTTGAGAAGAATGTTATTCTGGTGTCATTGGATGGAATGTTGTGGATATATCTGTTAAATCCATTTAGTATATAGTATTATTCAAGCCATTATTTCCTTATTGGTTTTCTGTCTAGATGATCTATATGTTGTTCAAAGTGGGGTTTGAAGTCCTCTACTTTTATTCTATTGCTGTCTGATTCTCCTTTCACTTCTGTTAAGATTTGCTCTAGAGGCACCTTGATGGCTCAGTTGGTTGGGTGTCTACCTTTAGCTCAGGTCATGATCCTGTGGTCCTGGAGTCAAGCACCATATTGGTCTCCCTGCTCAGTGGGAGCCTGCTTCTCTTTCTCCTCTCCACTTGTGCTCTCTCTCACTATCTCTGTCACTATCTGTCTCTCTCAAATAAATAAAATCTTAAAAAAAACAATTTTGCTCTGAATATTTAGGTGCTCTGGCACATATCTATTTACAAATGTTATAACCTCTTGATGAATTGACTCCTTTACCTCTATATATTGACCTCTAACATGTGACTGATTTTTTAAAGTAGTCTCCACAACTAGACATGGAGCCCAACATGAGACATGGAGCTTCAACGTAGGGTTTGAACTCATGACCCTGAGATCAAGACCCAAGCTGAGATCAAGAGTCAGACACCTAACTGACTGAGCCACCTAGGCATCTCACTTGTGATTGATTTTGAATAAAAGTCTATTTTCTCTGATTAAAAAAAATAGCCCCGTTAGATTTTTTTGGGTTATCATTTGCATGGACTATCTTTTTACATCTCTTCACTTTCAGCCTATATGTGTTCTTAAAGCTTAAGTGAGTCTCTTGTAGGCAGCTTATTGTTGATCTTGCTTTTTAAAAATCCTTTCTGAGTGCCTTTTGAAGTGAGAATTGAGTCCATTTGCATTTAAAATAATTGTCCATAGAGAAGGACTTATTATTGCCATTATGTTCATTGTTTTCTGACTGTTTCGTTGTAGTCCCTGGTTCCTTTAATTCTTTATTGCTGTCTTTATGATTTATTTTTTTGTAAAGGCATATTTTAAATCTTTTTTTAAAAGATTTTATTTATTTATTTGACAGACTGGGATCACAAGTAGGCAGAGAGGTAGGCAGAGAGAGAGGAAGGGAAGCAGGCTCCCTGCCGAGCAGAGAGCCCGATGCAGGGCTCGATCCCAGGACTCTGGGATCATGACCCGAGCTGAAGGCAGAGGCTTTAAACCACTAGGCTACCCAAGTGCCTCTGTAATGGCATATTTTAATTCATTTCTCTACTTTTTGTGTATCCATTAGAGGGTTTTTGTGTGTCTGTGTGGTTACTGTGAGGCTTACATAAAACATCTTATACTTACAGCAATCTATTTTAGGATATTGACAACTTACCTTCAATTGCATACAAAAACTCTACACTTCTACTTTTCTTTCCCCCACATTTTATATCACATTTTACATCTTTTTATATTGTGCATCCATTAACAAATTATTATAGCTATATTTTATCACTATTGTCTTTTTTCCACAGTCCCTTGTTTTTTTTTTAAGGTTGATTATAGTTGAAACATGATGTTACATTAGTTTCAGGTACACAACAGTTATTCAACAACAGTTAAATTGTGCTATGTTCACCACAAGTGTAGTTACCATCTGTCACCATATAACACTAGTACAATACCACCTGACTATACTCCCTATTTTGTACCTTTTATTCCCATGACTTCATCATTCCATAACTGGAAGCTTGTATCTCCCATTCCCCTCCATCCATTTTGCCCATCCGTCTAACCCCCACAACCTCCCCTCTGACAACCATCTTTTAACTTCTATACTAGAGTTAAAACTGATTTATGCACCACTATTACAATATTAGGATATTCTGACTTTGACTGTGTATTTAACTTTACCAGTGAGTTGTATACTTTTATATGTTCTCATGTTGTTTTGGAGTCAGGGTGGGTGGTTTGCAGTGGGCAGGGGGAGAAGAAGAGAGAGAATCTTAAGCAGGATGGAGACTGACACAGGGTTAGATCTCACAACCCTGAGATCATGACCTGAGCTGAAATCAAGAGTCAGATGCTCAAACAGTTGAGCCACCCAGTCTCAATGTTTTCCCACCCCATGTTTTCATGTTGTTCTTTCATTTCAACTTGAAGACTCCCTTTAGCATTTCTTATAAGGCTGATCTAGTGGTGATGGAGTCCTTCAGCTTTTCTTTGTCTCACCTTGATCTCTCCTTTAATCTGAAGGACATCATTGTTGTAGTATTCTTGGTTGGCAGTTTTTTCAGCATTTTGACTATACCATCCCATTCCTCCCTGACCTGCAAGATTTTTGCTGAGATATCCACTGATAACCTTTGTCTGTGTTTTTTTTTGTGGGGGGTTGTGTGAATGTCCCCTTCTATGTAACAACTTTCTTTTATTCTGTTGCTTTCAAATTTTTCTCTGCCTTTGACTTAAAAAAAAAGACTTTTATTATTTTTTTGACACAGAGAGAGAGAGTACAAGAAGGCAGGCAGAAGGAGAGGAAGGGAGGCACCTGGGTGGCTCAGTGAGTTAAAGCCTCTGCCTTCACTCAGGTCATGATCCCAGGGTCCTGGGATCAAGCCCCACATCGGGCTCTCTGCTCAGCAGGGAGCCTGCTTCTACCCACCCTCTGCCTGCCTCTCTGCCTACTTGTGATCTCTCTCTCTCTGTGTCAAATAAATAAATAAAATCTTAAAAAAAAAAAAAAGAAGAAAGAGAGGGAGGAGCAGGCTCCCTGCTGACCAGAAGCCTGACATGGGGCTCAGTCCTAGAACCCTGGGATCACAACCTGAGCCAAAGGCAGATGCTTAACTGACTGAGCCACCCGGGAGCCACTTGATTTTTTTTTTTTAAGATTTTACTTATTTATTTGAGAGAGAGCATATGAGAGAGCACAAGCAGAGTAGAGAGGGAAAGGGAGAAGCAGATTCCCTGCTGAGCAGGGAGCCTGATGCCGGGCTCAATCCCAGGACCCTAAGATCACGACCTGAGCCAAAGGCAGATACTTAACCAATTGAGCCACCCAGATGCCACTGTCTTTGACTTTTAACAATTTGATTATAATGTATCTCAGAGTAGTATTTTTTGCATTGATCTTGCTTGGGGTCTTTTGAGCTTCAGGTGCCTTGATGTCCATATCTCTCCCAAAATATAGGGAGTTTTCAGCTATTATTTCTTTAAATAAGCTTCCTGCCCCTTCCCCTTCTCTTCTTCTGGGAATTTCATGATGTGTATATTTGTTTAGTTAATGGAATTCCATTTTTCATGTAGGCGTTCTTCAGTCTTTTTCATTCCTTTTTTCTCTTTGTTTCTCTAAATGGCTAACTCTAAATAACCTGTCTTTGAGTTCCCCGATTCTTTCTTCATGTGATCAAGTCTACCATTGAAGCTTTCTATAGATTTTCAGTCTTCCATTGTATTCTGTAGCTCTAGGATTTCTGTTTGTTTTTTATGGTTTCCATTTCCTAAACTTCTGATTTTGTTCATTGTTTTCCTGAATTTGGTTAGTTGTTTGTGTTCTCTTGCATTTCATTCAACTTCCTTTTTTTTTAAGATTTTATTTTATTTTTTTTATTAATTTTTTAAATTTATTTATTTGTCAGGGAGAGGGAGAGAGAGTGAACGAGCACAGGCAGACAGAGTGGCAGGCAGAGGCAGAGGGAGAAGCAGGCTCCCTGCCGAGCAAGGAGCCCGATGCGGGACTCAATCCCAGGACGCTGGGATCATGACCTGAGCCGAAGGCAGCCGCTTAACCAACTGAGCCACCCAGGCATCCCAAGATTTTATTTATTTATTTGACACAGAGAGAGACAGCGAGAGAGGGAACACAAGCTGGGGAATGGAAGAGGGAGAAGCAGGCTTCCCACCCAGCAAGGAGCCCGATGCAGGGATCGATCCCAGGACCCCAGGATCATGACCTGAGGGGAAGGAAGATGCTTAATGACTGAGTCACCCAGGTGCCCCTCATTCAGTGTCTTTAAGGTAATTACTCTGAATTCTTTGTCAGGCATTTTGCAGATCTCCATTTCTCTTGGCTCACTTACTGGAACATTATTAGTTTCCTTTGTTGGTGTCATGTTTGCCTGATTCTTCATGATGTGTATAGACTTGTGTTGGTGTCTGTGCATTTAAAGGACCAAACACCTCTTCTACTCTTAACAGACTCTCTTTGGCAGGTAAAGACTTTGACCGTTGGTTCCTCAGGCTGGTGGGATTACCTTCAGAATCACAGTCAAGCTGGGCTGGAGCTGAGTCATGTTGCCTTTGCCAGGTCAACAGCAGGGTTCACTGTTGGGTCTGTTGTCAGAGACCTGGACAGGCATAGATCCTATCCGATCCCTGCATGGACATGCCTGCCATTGGAACCTAGTTCAGTAAGGATGCTGCTGAGACAAGTGTCCACTTCAGGTCCACAGCTGGGTCTGCAGACCCCAGGCCTGTTAACCAGGTATATGGATGAGTGTGGCTCCCTCCAGGTCCCTCTAAGAAGGCTTGTGCCAAAATACTGGGTATGCCCTGGACAGGCAGAACTAGGGCCAGACCATGGCTGAGAGGGTCTGGAACTGATTCCCAAGGCTGCTTCAGTTGTTCATAGCCAAGATTGAGGTCTGCAAGCCTGGCTCTGGAGGCAGATGAGTGTGTCTTCTAGTTGGTCTCTGGGTGGGCAGGACTGCTCATAAATTGTGACTGGGATGGACTGTAACCAAGTCACAGAGCCATTTCATGGATCTGCTGTCATACCAAAGTTGACTACACTGTTTCCAGGGGCACTTACAGACATTTCTCCCAGTGGGCCCCCAGACTGGCAAGATATCCTAGGGACTGAAGCTGGGAGGAACTAGAACCAAACTACAGGGCCATTTCAGGATGTCCTGGGGTTCAGAGGGGCTTGTTTCCCACTGGACCTCTGGGCTGTCAGGATTGCCTACAGACTGCTGTGGGGAGGAGCTTGAGCTAAGGGCCATCTCAGGATCTGTGTCAGACCAAGTTTAACAGCCTTTGCTTCAGGGGCTCCCAGGCTTTGGCTGAGAGGGGCCAGAGCTGGGTCACAGGCCACTTCAGGGTCACAACTAGGGCCGAGGTCTGTGGGCCTGTTGCCTGAGACATAAGCACAAATGACTCCTCCCAGGTTCCTTGATGTATGGTGTGATTGTAAAATCAAGGCCCAACAGAGGGCACAGAGCTGTTTCCAGGTATGTAGACGGGACCATGTTTTGTGATTCAGCCACTGGGCATGGGCCAACATTCTCAAAATGGACCTCCTGGGTCGTGACTCCACTGAGGTTTCACAGTCTCTTACCTGGATTCCAGAACTTCCACAATGTATTTTTGTCCATGAGTGGCTGCCAAGTTATTGCTGCTGAAGGGCAGATGAACAGGGAAACTCCTCTTCCACCACCTTGCTGATGTCACTGTGATAGGATACATATTTTTTTAAACTCCCAAAACAAAACAGTAAAAAAAGAAACAACCCAGCTAGAAAATGAGCAAAAAACATGGACAGATATTTCCCTGGAGAGCATATAGATGACAAGTAAGCCTTTGCAACAACATGGACGGGTCTAGAGAATGTAATGCAAAGTGAAATAGGTCAGAGAACGACAAATCAAATACTGTAAGATTTCACTCAGGTGGAATTTAAGGAACAAAACAAATGAACAAAGAAAAAAAAGAGACAAACCAAAAAATAGGGCGCCTGGGTGGCTCAGTGGGTTAAGCCTCTGCCTTTGGCTCAGGTCATGATCTCAGGGTCCTGGGATCGAGTCCTGCATTGGGCTCTCTGCTCAGTGGGGAGCCTGCTTCCTCCTCTCTCTCTGCCTGCCTCTCTGCCTACCTGTGATCTCTGTCTGTCAAGTAAATAAATAAAATATTTTTTTAAAATCGACTCTTAAATATAGAGAATAAACTGATGGTTACCAGAGAGGGAGTCAAGGGGAAGAGGGATGGGTGAAATAGATGAAGAGGATTAAGAGTGTATTTACCATGATAAGTGTTGAGTAATGTATAGATTTGTTGAATCACTATATTGTACGCTTGAAACTAGTATAACACTGTATGTTAACTCTACTGGAATTTTTTAAATAAATAAATAATATTTTAATTTTTAAAACTTACTGTAACTTTGGTTTGTAACTCTAGTTTTTTGCTTTCTACACAATTTAAGAGACTAATGCATTAAAAAAATTATTAGTCTGGGGTGTCTCAGTGGCTCAGTCCATTAAATGGCTGCCTTTGGCTCAGGTTATGATCCCAGGGTCCTGGGATGGAGCCCCACATCAGGCTTCCCTGCTCAGTGGGGAGTGTGCTTCTCCCTCTGCCCCTCCTCCCACTTATGCTCTCTCTCAAATAAATAAAATCTTTTTAAAAAATAGGATCAAATCTTTGTAAATCATATACCTGATCAGGTATTAAAATCCAGAATATATAAAGAACACCTATAAACAACAACCATAAGCAAAAAAAACTGATTCAAAAATGGACAAAGGATTTAATAAATATTTCTTCAAAAAAGACCTACAAATGACCAATAAGCATATGAAAAGATATTCAACATTACTAATTAAGGAAATGCAAATTAAAACTATAATGAGCTACCACCCCACATCCATAGGATGGCTACTATAAAAAAAAAAAAAGCAAAAAATGTGGGGGCAGGGAAAAAGAGAGAGATTTACAAGTGTTGGCAAGGATGTGGGGAAATTAGAACCCTTGTGCACTCCTGATGGGAATGTAAAATGGTACAGATGCTAAGGAAAATAGCATAGCAATTACTGAAAAATTTAAAATCAAATTACTGCATGATCCAGCCATTCCACTTTTGAGTATATATCCAAAAGAATAAAAAGCAGAACCTCAAAGAGATCTTTATACACCCATTTTTTTCACAGCAGTATCATTCACCATAGCCAAAAGGCAGAAGCAACAAAAGTATCCATCCATGGATGAATGGATAAATAAAATGTGGTCTATACATACAGTGGAATGTTATTCAGCCTTAGAAAAGAAGAAAATTCTAACACATGCTACAACATGTGTGAACCTTGTAGACATGCTAAATGAAAAAAGCCCATCACTAATAATAATAATAGTCATAATCATAATACTGTATTGTTCCACTCAAATTAGGTTTTTACAATGACCAAATTCATGGAGACAGAAAGTAGAATGGTGGTTGCCTGGGACTGGGGGGAGCGGGGGAATGGAGAATAATTGTTTAATGGGTAAAGAGTTTTAATTTTGGAAGAAAGTTCTGGAGATGGATGGTGGTGATAGTTGCACAGCAACATGAATATACTTAATGCCACAGAGCTCTTTACTTAAACATTGTTATAATGATTAACTTTATGCTATGTATATTTAACCACAATTTTTAAAAAACGACACAGTCCTCCATGTTGCACAACTACAGAGGGCGCCATTTATATGGACCACACCATAAAGGAGTCTCCCTGGAGTTGATCAACCTGGTGGCCCTGAAGCCCTAACTCTCTTACCCATGGCAGACATTGCTATCAATCTGTTCAAAGGTCCTATTCATCCAGCACTAGGCTCTCAGAATCTTTCTTCACACTTGGCACCAGACAAACCTTGCCACTTCCTGAGAACTGATTTCTGAGATGCCATCATGAGGTCAATGACCTCTGAAATCTGACAAAGAAAGCTGGGGACACAGGTATAGCAGACCTGATCATTCCTTTATTGGAAGGGGTATGCACTGTTGCACTCTACAAGCCTGTGCGCCTAAAGAGATTTCAAGTTGAAGATTCAGTTGTCTTTCTTTGAAGATGTAATGGCCCTGAATAAAGCCACGGGAACGGCAATTATGCCAGCGCCAATAGAGTTGGATGATGCGGGCAGCATGGAGCAAACGGCAGTAACGAAGGCGTACGCGCCACATGCGGACCCAGGATTGCAGCTTGACCACTGCCCATTCTTGGCGTACATAGAAATCTAGGGCCAGTTTCCTCTTCCTCTCCAGCAGCTTCACCAGCATCTGCTTCCACCAGCGCTGAATGATACATGCTCTGAGTGCCGCGTGCAGCAGCGTACGGCGTACCAGGGTGCCCCGCCACCACGCCTGGATGAACATGGCCGCTTCCTCTTCCCTGGTGATCTTTTTTGGGGGGCCTTGCAAGAGAAAATGGGACACTTAAGAAACTCATGCCTTTGAGCCCTAAAGTGTGCCAGGAAGAATCCCCGATATCTATATCTACAGTCATCCCTTTCTCTGACATCCAGCAGAGCCATTTTGGGAACCAGCTGGACCCAGGAGACCAAGTAGGTGTCCTGCATCTGCCACTGTCTTGATGGACATGGGCACACCATCTTCACCCTCTGAATCTAAGGGTCTCCATCTGCACTTGCAATGTCACCCAGTTTTGCATGGACCTGGTTGGCCAGTCTAGAGCAAGAACACCATGATCTGGAGGTGAAAGAGATTCAAGTTTCACCTGGACCTGACCATTTACCAAAGATCCATGTCTCTTGCCTCAGACTCCTCCCATCTGCTGGAGAAGTGGCATCTTTTCTCCCCCTGCCCTCTCACTTCTGACTTCAGGGTACACTCACAACCTACTGCCTCCCATATGCCTCACCAAAGTGTTAAAAGAGTCTTCTGCCTCATACAGTTTGTTAAGAGCTTAAACACAGTTAACACATTCATCAGTACAAAGATACACATGCACACACACACACTTCTAGACCCAATCTTCCTGTAGCTCTACCTTTGCATTCTCCAAACACCAAAACAAGTCCCCACCTTGTAGCTCCCAACCTTATGTAGTCTGAGTTCATACTCTTTGCCCACCTCCTTGGCACAATCCATACATCTTGGCCAGACCCACATCTCAACCTAAGGAGGTAATGGGGGGAAAGGATAGCCGAGGAGGAGTCAATCCACGTTCATTCTAGCTCTGTGTATGGTGACTATTCATCTCAGTTTGTCTGGCACACTGGGTTTATGTCTGTTTGTCCTGGAGTAATGTTGATAAGTGCCCCTCTCACTCACAGAAATATCTCTCTTTAGATCATTTACATGGTCACAGAGTTTTGGGGTATTCCACCAGACCCCAAGGGTCAGAGATGTCACAAGTCAAAGCTCTTCCCAACATAGTAGAGCCTGGAACCATCTACCCATGGAGGAGTGGGGAGGGTAGTAGCAGTGGTGTGGGCAGGACTGTCAGGGGCAGAGTTACTTCCCCCATCTCCCTTTTGCTCCTTCAAGCTCTGTTCTACCAATGTGACTTCATCATCTTTGACAGTAACTTGGAAAATTTGCTGTCCTGTAGTCAGAGTTTAGAGAGAAAAACACTGGAGAAAGTAAGGGTGCCCTCCCCATCACTAGGTGCCAAGTCAACCACACAGCTTCCTGGCCTTTCCGAGGACCTAAAAAGGCATGAAAAGGAGGTGGGGAGTCCCATTCAGACGTATCTATGGGAGATTTACTGCCCTCCCAGAGAGCTTGGATGGATCTGACTATCTCTTATAAAACATTAAATCCCTATGACTTGTGCTGGATGGTCAAATCCCACTGAGGTCTTCACTTTACTAATTTACCCATGGTTAGGGGCAAGATGGTCCCATCACTCTCAGGTCTGGACTCCTCCAGCCACACACTGGAAGCAGAAGTAGAGGAAGAGTGAGAGATATGATGTCATAAGGGCCACTATGACTCAGGCACAAGGATGGGTTCCAGCAGTTGAACCCCTTTCTAAGAATAACCTGAAGACCTGCCCTTTCTTTCTTACCAGAATGGTCAGAGTTCTGGCTACAAAGAAGAACACCCCAAATATCAACTCACTGACACAAAAGTGTATAGTGATACTCATTAAAGCCTGGCTGGCATTTATTACATGGATCTCAGATCATTTAAACAATGATATTCCAAATAACAGAATGAGTGTGCTATGTACTGATATAGAAAGGTGTATAAGATTAGCAATCATCAAATAAAGATGAACTCAATATAAATACATGTTTATACACATGTGTCATTAAAGCATTATTTTTTAAAGGGGGTGAAGATAGGAAGATATACATAAAAATTAGCAATAATCATCTCTGATAAAGAACCCAGAATTGGGGGAACAGAATAAACTCCCTCATTGTGGCTAAACCTCTTATGTCTGGCCTAAATCTCCGTCATCTAGTTATCAGGCCCCTGGGAGAGCAGGACCCATACAGACCAGATCATGAAGTCCCCAGGACCAGCCAGCATCTTCATCTCAGTGTCAAATAGCATCAAGTACTCTTCTGTCTTCCTCTTCCCCTGAGAGCCCCAAGGTCACAGCCAGGAGATGCATGAGGGACAACCACTATACAAGAAGTGCCCTACTTCTGCCTGCTCCTGGACTCCAAAGACCCATGTATTCATTGTGAGGACCTGGTTCCTTCTCAGGGTCATAGCCCCCAGAGGTCACTGAGAAGTACACTTGCAATGTACTTCTCAGTGTGTAGAGTACATATGAGGAGACAGTGTGGAGATATAGAGGGATGTAAGAAGACACACACTCCTTTCCCCCATCCTCTACCACCCTTTCTAGATTCCCCTCACCTTTGACTAGCATTTCTCCTGGTCTAGGCAATTTGACTAGAGGGAGAAATTATCCAGCCCCCATCCCTGAGGTGTCTGATTCTCTATTTGCCATACTTCTCAGGCCATGATTGTGTTCATCTACCATCACACCTGGGCAGCAAAGCACCAGCAGATCTTCCAGTGAATCATCCAAGCAGTATCCACAGTCTTCCCTACCTACATAGTGTGGCAGCAGCCCCCTCGCCTTCTCCTGATGAGTAGCGTTAATTATCCCTGCCAGTATGGTGACTCCTTTCATTACCTGATTGTCTCTTGGCAAAAGATTCTGAAGTGACTGAATCTCAGCCATAGCTTTAAGTTTAATGGGACTGTTACTATGACCCTTGATGACTGCTTTCCTCCCTAGAAACTAGAACCTCCAATCGAATGGAGCCTGCAAAGACACAAAGCCCAGATTCCCACAAGTATAACTGGAAGGGGTGCTCACAGATGTATTACCACTGCCACATTGAATCTGAGACATTGATTCTGAGATATATACATTCTACCTATTAGGGACCCAGCACTATGTAATGGGCATTGATCAAGGACTTGGGTTAGCAAAACATGCCGGTAGGTTAAATCCAACCCACTGCCTGTTTTTTGTTGTTGTTGTTGTTGTTGTTGTTTATGTATTTGAGAGAGAGTGAGAGAGCGAGAGCATGAGTGGGCTGAGGGGCAGAGGCAGAAGCAGACTCCACTGATCAGGGATCTCAGTGTGGGACTCGATCCTGAGATTCCAGGATTGTGACCTGAGCTGAAGGCAGATGCTTAACCGACTGAGCCACCCAGGTGCCCCACACCCACTGCCTGTTTTTAAACATCCTGCAAAGAATGGTTTTTACGTTTTTCAGTGGTTGAAAAAATTAAGGAATAAAAAAGCTCATGGGGCACCTGGGTGGCTCAGTGGGTTAAGCCTCTGCCTTCGGCTCAGGTCATGATCTCAGGGTCCTGGGATCTAGCCCCACATCAGGCTCTCTGCTCAGCAGGGAGCCTGCTTCCTCCTCTCTCTCTGCCTGCCTCTCTGCCTGCCTGTGATCTCTTTGTCAAATAAATAAATAAAATCTTTAAAAAAAAAAAAAAGCTCATGACACATGAAAATTACATGAATTCAAATTTCAGTGTCCATAAATAAAATTATATTGGAACACAACCATGCTTATTTGTTTAAATGTTGTCTACACCCACATTTACACTGCAATGACAGATTTGAGTGGTTGTGACAGGGACACTATGTGGCCTTCCCATCACTTCCCACTGCACCTCCACACACAACAAATTGCAGTAGAGCTGTTATAACCAAACGGTGTTTAGTGCCACATGTATCACTGTGCTTTGATTTACTTTTTTTTAATCACCGTACATACATATCCATCATGTCAAACAAAAAAGGAGGGGGAAAGTAGACTGTAAATGTCACATCTTT
The DNA here is from genome assembly GCA_004024625.1 of Mellivora capensis. Taxonomy (NCBI): domain Eukaryota; kingdom Metazoa; phylum Chordata; class Mammalia; order Carnivora; family Mustelidae; genus Mellivora; species Mellivora capensis. Next base: position 16,001 of record PISX010020595.1, on the reverse strand, counting down.
AAGACAATAACAAAGCATTACAGCTGTGCTAAAGGAAGACTGAGCAATCCACAATACTCCGAACTCACAAGAAAACAATGATCATGAAATTTAGAAATTTTAAATGGAGTATCTAATCACAGCAGAATTTCTTTACAAAAATAAAAAATGAAAATGAGGCTGCAAACAACATTAGTTTGGAGATTGCTTTTTTAGCAATCTCGTTTGTTAGCCAAGCAAGGAAAGGTGTTTATTAGTGATGAGCTAATTAGATCATACTTAATTACAGCAGCTGGAAAAAAAAAGTGACAAAAATAAACTTAACACTATTAACCTTTCAATGGGACTAGATGCTCCTAGAGTTCAAGACACTAAGAACAAAACCAATAGTTAATTTAAGACAAGGCAAATGATATCAAGTAGCTCATGGCTCCTTGATGAGTTGGCAGATGGTATCAATACAGCTCAGCTGTTGTTCATTGAAGGGGTGACTGCCAGGTTGGAAAGGGCCTGAAGAATTCATCTTTATGAATGATGTATTTGCATGAAACAAATACAGTTGAGAATATTTGTTGAAGAAGTTGAAAAAAAACACTAATTCAATACCACGTGAGGTGGAATCTGCTAGGATGTGATAAAACTAACGTGGTGAAAATATGAGTGAGGAAAGCCAAAAAAAGGTTTAGTTGGACAAATTTACAAAGTTTATGAAAATATAAAGGGCTTAACAGCATTTGGTTACTCATTATTTTATTCAGCAATCGTACTTTATGGAAAATATTTTAGTCTATTTTGTTGCTGAAGCAGTAATGTCAATGGTAAGCTTCACTTGCCCTTGACTTAATGATCATCAGTTCTGTAAATTTTCTTCAGAAACGGAAGTGGAGTAATCTGACTTACCAAGCACACAGCAGACCCATGGACTGAACACAGCAGTAGCAGCAGCTACATAAAACTTGCTAACTTGGAACCTGGTCTGTTGGGTCCATATATTGCCACGTCTCTGCCTCCATGACCAGAACCCATCATTCCAGTACTAGAGTGAGTGACAGGAGCTGGCTGACATCAACCAGCCCAGTCATTTTGTCTCCTTCACTGTTTAGTGCCTTTTCTATGACAGATGTTCCCTGGTAGCCATACAAAAATTTTCACTATGTGCACATTCCCATATGTCGAACTATCTGCTTCCCGCCCAGACTTCCTTGTCTCCAATGTTCCAATGTCTTCCAATGTTGTGTTGTCAGGAAATGGACCACTGCTGAAAAGTCCATATATATTCTATCTCAGGCCACTTCTCTTGCCACACAAAGTGGATGTACAACCTGAAACTCTGCCCACTGAGAGGACTTTCCCTCACCACCTACTGTCTTTCAAGGCTGCCCTTGAATAAGGTTGTAGATCAACTGTTATTTTGGGATGACATATACATACTAAGCTTAAGAAGCTATAAATCGGGCTCAGGTGTTTTCCTTTGTCAGCTTCTCCCAAGGGGTTCCTTATAACCCCACATGAGTATGAGCTGAGAGGGGATGGTGGCATGCTGGTGGTGGGTTACCCAAGAGTTGGGCTAGCTGCCCATGTAGTTTGCTCCTTCAGTTTCCCATTTTCTGTCATCATTGCTATCCGTGAGGTTAGAGAGAATTGTCACATGTCTTCAGATTCACAGGATTCAGGGGAATTTGAGAATTCAAGATTTGGGGTGCCATCAACCCAAATGATCTCAACCCTTGTGTTGGGGTTCCATTCTTTCTCCTTCCCTGATCTTGGCAGAGCACCCTACCTTGATGGTAGAATTTAACCTTCCTAAGAGGTTGACCGCTCTAATGTTTAAGTCCTGGGCCTGGCCCTCAGCTTTTTCAGCCCTTCCATTACAGATGAGAGGTCCTTTATATGCCATCAAGAAAGTCCCCTGGCTTGTACACTTAGCTTTTAATTGCCTGTTACTTGTTTTCAGCCTTTTGTCATCTTTTTCTAGAGCTTCATAGAGCCTAGAAATAGCCAACCAATCCTGTATAGTTAATTCCTCCATACTTTTTATTCTTTTTTAATGCATTTTTAGAAGATTTTATTTTTTTAAGTAATCTATACACTCATTGTGGAGCTTGAACACACAACACCAAGATTAAGAGTCACACCCTCCATCAACTGAGCCAGCCAGCAGCCCTAGTTCCTCTGTACTTTCCAAATGCCTGCTGTGTCACACCAGCTAGTGCATTTTCTGCCTCCTATATATGATCCCATTCATGTTTGAAAGGGTTACCATTTAAACCACCACCCTGTGCCCGGGGCAATCTGTGCTGCACTTCCCACGAGTATCTGGGTATTTCTCAAAGAAAAATCTTGTTTGTAACAATAAATTTTACCGGGACACCTGGGTGGCTCAGTCAGTTAAGTGGCTGCCTTCAGCTCAGGTCATGATCTCAGGGTCCTGGAATTGAACCCTGCATAGGGCTCCCTACTCCATGGGGGTCTGTTTCTCCCTCTTCCTCTGCTCCTCTCCACCAGCTCTTGTGCTCTGTCTTTCTCAAATAAATAAATAAAATTCTTAAGGGGGAAAAAAAAACCAAGGTTGGCTGGGTGGCTCAGTCAGTTAAGCATCTGATTTCAGCTCAGGTCATGATACCCAGGGTCCTGGGATTGAGCCCAGCATTGGGCTCCCTACTCAGCGGGTTGCCTCCTGCTTCTCCCTCTCTCTGCCACTCCCCCTACTTGTGCTCTCTCTGACAAATAACTAAATAAAATCTTAGAAAAAAACCCCCACAAAATTTTACTGATATCTGTGCTCATCACTACCTCTTACGTCATTCTCCTAGATTTGTTTTTCTTTATCATGGAGCTCATTTCCCAGAAGTACTTTCAGAGACTTTCAATGTAGACTTTTTTTTTTTTTTAAGTAGGCTCCATGTCCAACATGGAGCCCAAAACAGGGCTTGAACTCATGACCCTGAGATCAAGAGTCAGATGCTTAACCAACTTAGCCACCCAGGAGCCCCTGATGTAAACTTTGAATTAATAAAAATGTCTTCCATTTTGCCCTTACACTTGAATGCTATTATAGGTGGTATATCATTCATGCTTATTACATTTCTTTTCTTTCAGAGCTTTGAGGATGTCACTCCACTTTCTTTTCATACCCAGGCTTGCTGCTGAGAAGGCTGATGTCATTCTGAAGCTTATTCCTTAGCGGGTAGTTTGTGGATTTTGTTTTCCTCTTCAAGTGTTTACATATATTATCTTCATCAGTTATGAGATTGTGCTGTGGCCTGTTTTGAGCTCCATCTATTTTCCTTCACCTTTTTTAGGGCAATTGAATATCTTGAATGAGTTCTGGGAAACTGACAAATGCCTTGAAGGTTCCTACTCTTTTTTTTTAAATATTTTATTTATTATTTATTTATTTATCAGAGAGAGAGAGAGAGAGAGTGAATGAGAGAAAGAGAGCAAGCACAAGCAGAGGAAGTCACAGGCAGAGGGAGAATCAGGCTCCCTGTTGAGCAGGGAACCCAATGCAGGACTCGAGCCCAGGACCCTGGGATCATGACCTGAGCCAAAGGCAGACACTTAACCAACTGAGCCACCCAGGCACCCCAAAGATTTCTACTCTTCATCCTTGTGCTTCCCTTTTTTAGAAATATTAACTCAACCATGACTAGAACTTCTGGATGGGTGGTCCATTTTTAAATTTACCTTTTTTTAACCTTTTCATTTCTCTGCATCTTTCCCTTTTCTTCTACTCTTCAAGAGGAGCTCTTTTGTCAAAGTTTCCACTCATTAACTTTGGTTTTGTCCATTCTGCTACTATTCATCCAATCTATCAAGTTAGAATTTTAACACTGTTCCTTTCTAAGATCTATAAATAGCTCCTTTTAATAATGGTTTGTTCTTTTATGGCTGAGATGTATCCTTCCATCCACTGAGTATATTAATTTCACTTATTTAAGTTGCCTTCTTGGTCTTTTCCCTTGACCATTGTGTTTCTCATTGTTGAGTGTACGGATGCTTTTTTGTGCAGTTGGTTTACTCCAAAGTTCAGTGATTCTTGGTCAGATGTTCATCTTTGTTTTGCAATTTCCTCTTTACCTGTTGATGATTGACATGTCCATAGATTACAGGGAGATATGGGGTAGGATCTCATAGTGAATGATCTCCTGGGCAGGAGTATTGCTCTGCAAGGGTGTCTGTCACATTGCATCAGGCCCCGCCACACCTCCTCAGACCAACACAGCTCCTCCGTGGAGATAAGCCCTCTCTTGCCAAACAGGCTCAGCTAGAGTTGGCTATTCCTCCTATGGTTATATCCCTACTAGCCCCCATGGTAGCCAACAGCCCCTGCTGCCTCCTGAACCAGCTGCTTCCAAGTGTGGAGGGACTGCATGGCCACTCTCTTCTTTTGTAGAAGATCTTTTTTTAGAGCTTTGATATATTTTCTTTCAGTGTTTTCACATCTACCTTGTGTCCTTTAAGTAGTCCACATAGTTTCTATCCATTGAAGTTCCCTTCCTAAATTCTTAGGTACATTAGAAATATTTTGGGGGCACCTGGGTGGTTCAATCTTTAAGCATCTGCCTTCACCTCAGGTTATGATCCCAGGGTCCTGGGATTAAGCCTGGCATTGGGCTCCCTGCTCAGCAGGAAGCCTGCTTCTCCCTCTGCTGCTCCCCCTGTTTATATTCCTTCTCTCACTGTGTCTCCCTCTGTCAAAAAAATAAATAAAATCTTTTTTTAAAAAGCCATATTTAAAATAAATATATTTTTTTGTATTATTCCTTTGAATTTATACCAAGAGAAGAAGATCTGAGCCTGTGTTCAAACATTTTGATCCATTTTCTCATGGACATTTTTTTCAGTTTTCTTTATGGTCATGTTTCCTTGAGATTTGAGGTAAAAATGTTCAAGCAGATTTTAGTAATTGACTGACAGTTTTCTTCTACAGATATTTATCTCTATTTTTAAATGGAAATTTTAGTTTCCTCTCAGCCTTTCCCTCATTTTCTTCTCATCCCTTCCTGAACAATTTAGTCTGAAAGTTATTATACTGGTCAGGGCAACATAGGTACACCAGGGCAAGAGATACTGTGACATAGGACAGGGCATGGATCCCAAGAAGGAGAAGAAGATGTTGGAATCAGAGGGCTTCCCAGTTTGGAACTCAGGCAAGGTGGAGGAGAGTCTGAACACGCGGGTTCAAGGTCATGGCAGTAGTGAGTATTATACCATGGGCAGGATGAGGCATCCTTAGTGGTGTAAGAGGACAAAACTTGAGCACAACAATGAGGATATCTGAGCAGAGGGTGTCCTGACATTTTATGTCAGCCCACGTTGTGTGAGAAGGACATTCACACAGGACAGCAACTAATGTGGGATACATGAGGAGGGTAATGGCCTCTCAGGGTGTCAGAGCTCAAGCAGGGTGAGGACAATGTCTGCAGAGCCAGCAGCAGCCATAGAAGATTGGTTACATACAGGGGAGATCAGATAAGAAAATTTATCTAGGGAGCAACTGGGTGGCTCAGTCAGTTGAGTGTCTGCCTTTGACACAGGTCATGATCCCAGGGTCCTGGGCTCAAGCCCGCATCAGGCTCCTTGCTCAGTGGGAAGCCTGCTTCTCCCCCTCCCTCTGCCTGCCACTTCCCCTGCTTGTGCTCTCCCTCTGTCAAATAAATAGATGGAATCTTTGAAAAAAATTTCTTAAGTATGGTACTGGCATAAAAACAGACACATAGATCAAAGAAACAGAATAGAGAACCCAGAGTGTATCCTCAACAAAGCAGGAAAGAATATCTGATGGAAAAAAGACAGTCTCTTCAACAAATGGTGTTGGGAAAATTGGACAGCTCCATGCAGAAGAGTGAAACTGGACCATTTCCTTACACCACACACAAAAATAAACTAAAAATGGATGGAAGACCTCAATGTGAGACAGGGATCCATCAAAATCCTAGAGAACACAGACAGCAACCTCTTCGACCTTGGCTGCATCAACTTCTTGCTAGACGTGTTCCAGAGGCAAGGGAAATAAAAGCAAAAATGTACTATTGGAACTTCATCAGGCTAAAAAGATACTGCACAGCAAAAGAAACAATCAATAAAACTAAAAGGCAGGGGCACCTGGGTGGCTCAGTCAGTTAAGTGTCTGCCTTCAGCTCAGGTGGTGATCTTGGGGTCCTGGGATCGAGCCCATGTTGGACTCCCTACTCAGGGGGGGGTCTGCTTCTCTCTCTCCCTCTGCCCTTCCCCACTGATGCTTGTGCTCTCTCTCCCTCAAATAAATAAATAAAATCTTTAAAAAAAAACCTAAAAGGCAACCTATGGAATGGGAGAAGATATTCACAAATGACATATCAGATAAAGGGCTAGTATCCAAAAATCTATAAAGAACTTATCAAACTTAACACTCAAAAGCAAAAAATCCAGTCAAGAAATGGGCAGAAGAATAGACATTTCACCAAGGACAAATGGCTACCAGACTCATGAAAAAGTACTCAACATCCCTCGGCATCAGAGAAATACAAATCAAAGCCACAATGAGATACCACTTCACACCAGTCAGAATGGCTAAAATTAAGTCAGGGAACAACAGATGTTGGTGAAGATGTGGAGAGAAGGGAACCCTCTTACGCTGTTGGTGGGAATGCAAACTGGTACAGCCACTCTGGAAAACAGTATGGAGTTTCTTCAAAAAGTTGAAAATAGAGCTACTCTATGACCCAGGAATTGCACTAGTAGGTATTTACTCAAAGGACACAAACCTAGTGATTTGAAGAGACCCATGCACTCCAATGTTCACAGCAGCAATGTCCACAATAGCCAAAGTATGGAAAGAGCCCAGATGTCCATTGACAGATGAGTGGATAAAGAAGATATGGCATGCACAGACAGATGGAAGCCCACGTGAAGACTCAGGGAGAAGATGGCCATCTCCAAGCCAAGGAGAGAGGCTTTAGAAGAAACCAACCCTGCTGACGCCTTGATCTCAGACTCTCAGCCTCTAGAACTGCGAGAAAATAAATTTCTGCTGTTTAAACCAAAAAAAAAAAAAAAAGAAGATATGGCATGCATATATATATATATATATATATATATATATATATATAGTGGAATAATACTCAGCCATCAAAAAGAGTGAAATCTTGCTATTTGCAATGACGTGAATGGAACTAAAGGGTATTATGCTAAGTGAAATAAGTCAGAGAAAGACAAATACCATATGATTTCATTCATATGTGGAATTTAAGAAACAAAACAGATGAACATAGGGGAAGAGCAAGGAAAAATAAAATGAGGTGAAGACAGAGGAGACAAACCATAAGAGATATTGAACTCTAAGAAACAAACTGAAGGTTGTTGGAGGGGAGATGGGTGGGGGATGGGGTAACTGGGTGTTGGGCATTAAGGAGGACACTTGATGTAATGAGCACTGGGTGTTATATGCAACTGATGAATCACTAAATTCCACCCCTAAAACTAATAATGCACTATATGTCAACTAAATTGAATTAAAATAAAAAATTTAAAAATATAAAATAAAGTAAAAATAAAAGAAAATTTATTAAGTAAAATGGGAGCCAGGTCTCTTAATCTTGGAAACAGGAGGTAGAATATAGGAAGGAGAAAACTAGGATGAACTCTTTGATTTTATTTTACTTCTTTAAAGATTTTATTTATTTGACAGAGAGAGAGAGAGAGAGAGATCACAAGTAGGCAGAGCAGCAAGCAAAGAGGGAGAAGCAGGATCCTGCTGAGCAGAGCGCCTGATAGGGGGCTCGATCCCAGGACCTGAGATCATGACCTGAGCTGAAGGCAGAGGCTTAACCCACTGAGCCACCCAGGTGCCCCAAACTCTTTGATTTTAGATTGGGATTAGAGATATCAGTGTGAACTCCTACGTTTCAATATAGATAAATAAATGTTACAGATGATGGCAATGTATGCTGTGTGTGTGCACAAACATATATTCCCTATCTCTGTTCACTGAGAGGCCTGAGCCCGGCAGCACCCCAATAATTATGAGCATAATTTGCTGTGCTCTCCTGGGCCACTCCACTGCATCTCCAAACTTGATGTTTTTTCCTGGCTGCCAGTTTTTAAGGTGAGTTTGACCCCTTTCCTTCTTTTGTTGCTGATGCTGAATTTTTATGGCCCTTGACATTTGCGCTGAAAGATGAGAATCAACCCCACTTTACAGTGGGGCAGAGAGGTAAAATGACATGTCCACAGCCACACAGCAGTGAGTGATGGAGCAAGGGATCGGACCTATGCCAGTTTGTCTTCCAAGTCCTTGCTCTTTACTCTGAGATACTGAACACAGAAATCCTTCAAAGAGTGAGGGACCAGGACCTGCGTGAAACACAGGAGTAGGACATGGAGGGACAGAGCAGGAAATCGGAGCTCATGCTCCAGTGAAAGAAAGCGCGCGCTGGAACCTGAGACCTCCAGGCAGGGTCTCAGAACCTCTGTGAGCTGAATGAAGGACTAGTCAGGGCAGAGTAGATGGAGCAGAACCAAACATAGGGCTTCTGAGCTTGTAGTCTTGTTGGAGAATAACCTGAGAGTCCAGGACCCTCTCTGTCTATAGGAAACCACAGGATAGGGATGCCTGGGTGGCTCAGTGGGTTAAAGCCTCTGCTTTCGGCTCAGGTCATGATCCCAGGGTCCTGGGATCGAGCCCCACATCGGGCTCTCTGCTCCGCAGAGAGCCTGCTTCCTCCTCTCTCTCCCTGCCTGCCTCTCTTGCCTACTTGTAATCTTTGTCTGTCAAATAAATAAAATCTTAAAAAAAAAAAAAAAAAAAGGAAACCACAAGATAGCAGTGCCCAGATGGGCAGAGTGACAGTCTAACCTTGTTCTCTTAATGGGCCTTTTATCATCACCTAGGCCCCAACTCCACCCTAGGTGGCAACTTTCTGTAGGAAGTGACTATCAGAGGCCCCAGCTCCAGCAGCCTCTGCTTAGACTGACCTGGAGAGAGGGTGAGGGAGACATGGCCAGTCCTTCTCAACTCTGGATCTGTGACCTGACACTCACTAGAGGGTTGGGCTAGCAGTGAAGTGCCTTCTTTCCCATCTCCACCCCTATGGAACCTCCCACACTCACCAGATCTGAAGGGGAATGCATCCTAGCCTCCATGCGGGGCTAGAGGGTAAAGGACAAAGGTTAAAGCAGGAAGGAGGACTGGGGCTATGCACAGTCCAGTTTGGATCTCAGATTCTCACTTGGAGGCTATGTATGAGGATACAGTCACCAGTTGGGCAGGGAGCTGTTGAAGACGGTCAGGGAGCTGTTGGAGGAGGCCATTGAGAGGACATGGCTGCCCATTGACTTGCAAGCTGGACCCAGGCAACTGATGGTTCCTGCCTCCTTCCTTGTCCTTGGAATGTGCATGCCACCCACCATCCCACAGTGAGAACCATTTTCAAGGACACAATCTTGAGAGAACCATGTGGTTTTGAGAACATCTGGACAATATATGTGACTGAAACCTGTTAAGGCCTCTATATAAATTTTGAAGATCCTGACAGGCAGTGGGCTCCTGGGTGACTCCATCGGTTGAGAATCTGACTCTCGGTTTCAGCTCAGATCATTATTTTGGGGGTTGTGGGATCAAGACCCAAGTTAAGCTCCGTGCTCAGCAGGGAGTCTGCTTAAAGAGTTTCTCCCTCTGCCCCTCCCCCACACCCTCTCTCTAAAATAAATGAATACATCTTAAAAAAAAAAAAGATTTTAGCAAGTGAGACCTACTCACCTTGCAGCCACCCAAGACAAGCTTCATATGCAAGTTCACTTGCTTATTAAACCTGCTATCTGCCAGTCTAGAATGGCCTGCTTCCTCTGTCTGTCTTTGCCCTCTGTGTATGAGGGCCAGTTTACGAACCGATGGGAGCCAGGATCACAAAGCCTGGGATGGGTGGGCTCCTTTCAGTCATGGGGGCAAGAGAGCAAGCCCTGAACAACTAGACCTAGGTGGGTGAAATCTTGACAAATGTGCTGCTGTTGCCATCACTAACCACCACCCTCCAGATCCCCCTTATATGCAACCTTGGGGAGGGGCACCATTTACGTGAAGGATGTTCCCCGAGTTGGCCAACATGGCAGATCTGTTCCACCAACTCTTCTGCTTATGGCAGACCTTGCAAATTAATCACAATCTCTACTCAGTCTGGAAAGAGCCTCAGAATCCTTCCCTAGAATCCTCGGACAACCCCTGCCCATTCTTCCACACTAGCATATGAGATGCTAAGTATCTGCTATCATTTTCCCTGACCTCCTGGAACTTGTCAAAGAGAAAGGCTGGGGGAAGACCACTTCACTGTTTTATTGGGAGGGGAATACACTCTGACACAATGCAAGGCCCTGAGCCCAGCAAGATCTCCAGCTCGAGATGCAGATGGTTGGCCGTGACTCTGTAATGGCCCTTGATGAAACCCCGGGAAGCACAGGAGTGGCACCTCCAGTAGGCCTGGATGATGCGGGCAGCATTGAGCAACCGGCAATAGCGCCTACGGATACGCCACATGCGAACCCAGGATTGCAGCTTGACTGCAGCCCACTCCTTCCGTGTAAAGTTCTCTAGCGCTGCTCGCCGCCTCTTCTCCATCATATTTGTCAGGATTTGCTTCCACCAGCGCTGAATGATCAATGCTCTCAGTACTGCGTGCAGCAGTGTCCGGCGTACCAGGGTGCCCCGCCACCAGGCCTGGATCTTTATGACTTCTAGATTACTGGTAGAGGGCTTATCTTGTTCTTCTGGGACCTTGCGAGAAAAAAGAAGGGACATTGAATGTCCCCCACCCACTTGAGTCTTGGGCATGTCAGAAGGGGACCCTGATTCCCTATCAACAATAAGTCCTTCTTCTGGAGCTCAGGAGTACTGGACAGGCACTGGCTAGAACCAGAAGACCATGTAGGTGTCCTATTTCTACCACTCTCTGGTTAATGGACATGGACACATATTGACCTCTGAATCTCAAAGTCCCACTCTATAAAATGGGGTTATGTCTGCCCTGTCTACCCGGTTTTATATGGATCAAGTTGGCCAGCCTAAGGCCAGACTAGGACAAGATCTATGGGTCAAAGAGTTACATATTCCACTTGAATGTGACCAACTAATCAGGACCCATGATCCTTCCCTTCAGATCCCACCCACCTTCTAGAGAAGTAGTATCCTTTGCTAATCCTGTTCTTTCATCCTTGACTCCAGCTCCAAACCACATCCTGCTCTCTTCCTCTATCATGTTATAGTATTAAGTCCACCCCCATAAAGTTCTACCTCTTATCTCTTTCCCATCCTTATTTCTCTTGACTTTCACATTTTAATTCTTCATTAACAAGCAAACATATGTGCACAAGCTCAAATAAACACACACATACACCCATGCACTGTTGATTAAGCCCAGCTTTCCGTATGTTGACCATTCTGTTCCACAAACACAGCCCTTATATTCCCAGCTCCAGCCCTGTGTGGCCTTGGGGGAGGGGCTCTTACTTGTTTATCTCCATTATTAGCACCATCCTCTTCCTCTGTCTTGGTGTCTTTATTTGTATCTACGTCTTTAGCCTGAAAAAAAAAAATGAGGAAAGAGAACAAGCAAGATGAGTTTACTCCTATTCTTAGCTCTGGATCATGGAAAAAACACTAGCCTCAAGCACTAGGACACAAGGACCAGAGGCATCCAAGTCAGGGTTCCTCTTACCTCCACCTTCTTCTCTGAGGTCAGTGATTCTGGGGATAAACCGGTCGGTTCCTCTTTCTTCTGAGGCTCATCTTGAGTTTGCTCGTTAATTTGTTCAGGCTTCTCCTCCTCCTGAAATCAGCAGTTAGGGAAAAGGCAAGAGTGAAGTTGCCTTCCCTCCCTGTCTATTCAGTATCCCGCACATCCCCAGCTTCTGGGGCTTCCTGGAGTGTTCATATGCCAGGGGATCCCCTCATCTTAATTAAGAGATCTATGGGAACATCTTTAAAAAGACTGGTTCATGTGTCTCTCACTTACTCACCATTGGTTCCACTTGGATTGGGTTTAGATGGTTCAAATCCCCTCAGGTCTATGTTCCTCTAGCCATGGATGGGTAGATAGAGTGGAGAGAGAGACCTATGATGTCATAAGGGCAGTTATGACTCAGGAACAAGAATGGCTCCCAATAGTTGAGCTCCCTCCAAGGAAAAGACAAAAGTGCTATCCATTCTTTTCTGCTGGAAATGGCCAAAGCCCCCAATACAAAAGCAAGACACCAGAAATACTGGCCCATTGATGTAAAGGTGTATAAAGATAACCAGTCATTGGTAATATCCCCGATTGTTAAAATTGAGGATTGATTTAATGGATATTTAATAATATCCCTGATTGTTGGGGCGCCTGTGTGGCTCAGTGGGTTAAAGCCTCTGCCTTCGGCTCAGGTCATGATCCCGGGGTCCTGGGATTGAGGCCACCGTTAGGCTTTCTGCTCCACTGGGAGCCTACTTCCTCCTCTCTCTCTCTCTCTGCCTGCCTCTCTGCCTACTTGTGATCTCTGTCAAATAAATAAAATTAAAAATCTTTAAAAAAATAATAATATCCCCGATTGTTAAAATTGAGGATTGATTTAATGGTTAATAATATGCAGAGAATGCTAACAAATTATAACTGTTAAAACAATAATTAATTTAGGGGTACCTGGCTAGCTCTGTCAGTAGAGCATGTAACTCTTGATCTCAGGGTCATGAGTTTAAGCCCCATTTTGGGCATAGAACTTACTTACAAGTAAATTAAAAAATCAAAATTTAAAAAAAAGAATAATGAATTTGATCTATAGGTGCTGATGAAGAAGTATATCTAAGATATATTTATAAGTGAAAAAGTTAAAGATCATTATGATCCCATTTATGTAAATAAAACCATCACGATACATAATTATACATCTATATTGTAAATGCATATAAAGGGGAAGAAGGGTATATACACCAAATTGCTACCGATGATTATCTTAGAAGAGTTGAATTGCTGATCCATCCATACAATGCCCAGGGAACTCTACGAGGCTCCCAGGACCAGCTGGGGCCCCCATCTCAGACTACAATGGGCTCAAGTGTTCTCCTATCTTCTGCCCCTGAGGGACTGAAGGCCACATCATATGGGTGAGGAACAGCCACTGCAGAAGTTCTTAGCTTCGTTCTTATTTCTGAATGGAAAAGACACTTGACATGACCCTAGACACTAGGTGGGACCCTCCCTACCCCTGGATGCTCCTGTTTTCTGAAAACCCGCCCAGGTAATATGAGTAGTGACTTAGAGTCACAGCCCCAGGTGTCATTGAGAGTGCATTTGTCACACCTTCCAGAACACTGAGATAAGTCTCAGGACTGAGGAGTGGGGAGGGGCTAAGAGAATAGCAGGTAGGGTTCAAAACATATCAAAGGAATGTGGGTCATCTAACCAGACTCCATCAGGAAGCCAGCCCACAAGCCACTGAGGATACCTCATGGGCAGATTCCCCAACTAGCATATGGACATCCCTAGTACTCCATGTCAATCACCCATATACTCCTTTATCTATGGCTGGCTCCCTGTGTAGGCCCCTGAGGGGTAGCAAGTAGGAACCTTTGCAGAGGGCTAGTGAGTATGCATAGAAAGCCAGATGACTCTGTGGAACTGAGAAAGAACACACATTGAGCATTCAGCATTGCCCTGGGGGAAGCAAACAGGAGGCTATCAGAATCCAGCCTGGCTTTGCAAGATTGAGAGAAGACATACGATCTTAAGGATCCCCTCAAGAAGGAACAAGAAGTGTGGAGCAGGTGTATATATAGAAAAGTTCCAAGAAAGCTTCATATCCTAGCAGGGCTGACAGAGAAAATGGCAGAAAGCTTATTTAAAGAAATATTAGCTGAACACCTGAAACGAATGTAAATTGTATGCCAACTATACTTCAATAATTAAAAAAAGGAAGAAAGAATAGCTGAGAATATACAAACATGGGAAGACATTTGGCCATCCAGTTCATGACACTCACTCAATCCAAATTCAATCCAAAGAAATTTTGTCAAAGACATATTGTAGTAAAACTGTCTAAAATTACAGATAAAGACTTTCAGGGGCACCTGGTGCCTCAGTTGGTTGGCATCTGCCTTCGGCTTGGGTCATGATCCCTGGGATCAAGCCCCACACCGGCTCCCTGCTCCGCGGGGAGCTTGTTTCTCCTTCTCCCCACTCATGCTCTCTGTCACTATTTCTGTCTCTCAAATAAATAAATAAATAAAATCTTTAAAAAAAAATAAAGACTTTTGGAAGAAACAAGAGCAAAATTTTGTCACATACAAGGGAATCCCCATAAGGTTATCAGTGGATTTCTCAGCAGAACAGGCTGTGAGAAAATGATGTATTCAAAGGGATAATATATTCAGAGTGCTGAAAGAAAAAACAGCCAACCAAGATTAAAGAAGTCCTTTAGAAATGAAGATGAGAAAAAGACTTTCTCGGATAAAAAGCTGAGAGTTCATCTCTCTCACCACGAGAAATGCCTTACAAGAAATTCCAAAAGAAGTTCTTCAAGCTGAAGTTAAAGGAGGCTAATTAATAATAGAAATATATGAGAATATAAAGCATACTGGTAAAGGTAAGTATATAATCAAATTCAGAATACTCTAATATTGTAATCTGGTGGTATGTTAATCATTTAACTCTAGTACAAAGATTAAAGGACAAAAGTATTAAAAATCACTATAGTGGGGCACCTGGGTGGCACAGTCTGTTGAGCGTCAGACTCTTGGTTTCAGCTTAGGTCATGATCTCGTGGGTGGTGAGATAGAGCCCCACACTGGGCTCTGTGCTCAGCAGGGAGTCTGCTTGGAGATTCCCTCTGCCCCTCTCCCCACTTGTGCACATCCTTTCTCTCTTTCTCAAATAGTAGATAATTTTTTTAAAATCACTATAATAATTTGTCAGTGGATACACAATATAAAGAGATGTAAGTTATGACATCAAAAAAATTGGAGAGGAAGAGTAAAAGGGTAGTTTGTGTATGCAATTGAAGTTATCAACTAAAATAGACTATGATGTTTTATGTAAGTCTCATGGTAGCCACAAGGCAGAAACCTATAGTAAATACACAAAAGGATAAAAAAAGAAATCAGGGGCACGTGGGTGGCTCAGTGGGTTAAAGCCTCTGTCTTTGACTCAGGTCATGATCTCGGGGTCCTGGGATCGAGCCCTGCATCAGGCTCTCTGCTCAGTGGGGAGCCTACTTCCCCCTCTCTCTCTCTCTGCCTGACTCTCTGCCTACCTGTGATCTCTCTCTCTGTCAAATAAATAGGTAAAAATCTTTAAGAAGAAGAAAAAAAAAGACTTCGTGTCTTGAAAGACTATAAAGTTACAGTAATCAAGACAATGCGGTTTTAGTGTAAGAAGAGACAAATAGATCAATGAAACAGAATAAAGAAGCCAGAAATAGATAAACATTTACACAGGTATTGATTTTTTTAACGTCAAGATAATTCAGTGCCGAAAGGAAAGGGATCTTCAGTTGGGGGGGTGGGAATCTTGACACTTATCTAAAATTATAGACAACACACACCCACACAGGATGGATCACAGACCTAAACAAAAACTAAAGCTAAAATGGTAAAGCTTGTAGAAGAAAACCCATGGGAATTATTTTGTGACCTTGAAGTTGACAAAGATTTCTTAGGACAGAGAAAAACACTAAGTATAAAAGTTTGATAGGATGGACTTCATCCAAATTAAAACTGTCTGTTCATGAAAAGACAACATGTTTGAAAGTCAGCTGGGGTGCTCACTTTAGCAGCACATACACTAAAATTGGAACGTTACAGGAAAGATTAGCATGGCCCCTTTACAAGCATGACACACAAATACATGAAATGTTCCATATTTTTCCAGCATGGTGACCATAGTCAACAATACTGTACAGCATGTTTGAAAGTTGCTAAAAGAGTAAATCTTAAAAGTTCTCTTAACAAGGGGCTCCTGGGTGGCCCAGTCAGTTAAGCATCTGATTGGCTCAGGTCATGATCTCTGGGTCCTGGAATAGAG
>PISX010020594.1:0-35437 GCA_004024625.1 Mellivora capensis | reverse complement strand
CGATGTCCCTCCGTGGAGCAGACTTTTAAAAGTCCCGATTTAGTGCTCCGTGGCTCCGCCGCTTGCCGGGAGCCGGCCCCTCCCCCGCGGTCTATCCTCCTGTCGCTTTCGATTCACTTCTCCGCCGGTCCTACCTTCCAGAAACTGGTCGATTTTCTGTTTCCAGAATTGCTGTTCTTCCTCTCTTCGATCTCCCGTTGGATTTGTAGGTGTTTGCAATGTTTTGATAAGCTATCTAGCTGATCTCCTGCCACCTGATGTCCTCTCAGCCACTACTTCTCCGCCATCTTGACTCCTCCCCCGCTTTCCTTAATTTTTAACTTTTTTTGTCTCTATTTTATGAGCTTTTCTTATAGAACATACTTTTTACAGAATCTGAAGGATTTTATTTTGCTATGGCAATTTAGCACAGTAACGTCCAAATTAACAGGTGAGATATATTCTTATACATTATTTTTAGTATATGCTATATTTTGTAGATTCTTTCCCCACTACTTCAGATTCTTTAGTTCGGTTGGATTGATCAAATTTCCTTTCAGTACAGCCCCCACACAGCAACTGCCATAATAATCTGGAAGTTTTTAATGAATCTTAAATATATATACCTTCTAGCTCAGATGGGATTCTACACATAGTCACTGACTGCCTGCAAATCCTTACAGGGCAAGAGGAATTTTCTAATGTCCAAATTGCTGGGTCTTTAACTGGCCCTGTAGTTAAAAACAGCAACATCTCCAAATCTGCACGTTCTTCTGGACACAGTCTCAGCTCTATCTGACCTCATCTGCCAGTCCCAACACTCAGACAGGGTTATTTTAGTGGTTAGTTATCTAAGCAGTGATACAGGAAGGGGAGAGCACTGGAAACATATTCTCAGGGTACTATTTTATTTATATACTTTAAGTTATATTGGATTGTCATGTCCTAAACCTCCAGCACTAAAATTGTACGTTTCAGCTTCTCCATGATCTAATTTCACAGAAAACAAAAGTAGTGATTTTTCTTCATTCTGAATGATGTGGAGGAATAGAAAATAGATTCAACTCTTTCCCCTGTCTTTGCTTTTTCAAAATCAAAACAATATGGCCACTCCTATCAAGAAAACATTTTTATTCAGAATATAAAAATAATTTTAAGTCCCCAAATTTATATAATGGTCTATGGCAAGGCTTACATTAATTCATTATTTTAGCTGTATTCTCATAATAACTCTGTGAGAAGCGAGAGAGTCATTATGTCCACTTTACAGGTAATGAAACTAAGGCTGAGTGATGTTAAACAACTTGTCCAAGTTCATATAACTAGTAAGAGGCAGGTGCTAATCTGGGTATCGTTATGCTAAAGTTATTGCTCTTTTCTTGAGACATCCTGTACCCTTAAATATAAAGCCACTCAGGTCCATTGTCAAATTTACAGTTCATCACTCCTCATCCTTGTTTCTGAGAATCTAGAAAGAAAAGCAGAATAAAGTAGAAAAGGGTAATACCTGACTAAGATGGCTTAAAAGGAAGCAATCAGACTTGCAGTCTCTCTCAAACACGAGAACTTGAACTAAGTCTTTTGATGTAAATTTTTATGGGACACACATTATTTTCATACTAAGAAACTGACACCTGTATCTTACTTTACTCATTTCCCAATCATTTGTTTGTAATATAGACACAACCTGAATGTCAACTGATTACTAAAGGACTCTTATGGGTCCTTGCAGACTCATAAGACCCTTTATTTTCAGTTAGTAGAATTGTTTCTCCAGAATTTGTTGCCTTTGAGAATATCACATATAGAGAAAGAACAAAGAAAGACAGTTTCACTGGAGTAAAACTACTAATATAGAAAATTTCAGAGCAAAATAAAACTTCCAGAGAGAGCTTCATGGCCAAAAATAAGCTCAGGTAGGCTTGGGGAAATGACTAATTGACATACATTCGCTATGGTATGTCTTCTTACATGCCTTGGTCAGACCGAAGGTGATAGCTGCCACTACCTCTCATCCACAAGGTAGAACTAATGCCTAGTATTTATATGATAATGGAACTCTTCATAGCACATCCCCATATGTTAACTTGTTTGAGACTCACAACAACCTTATGTGATATGCCAAATAATAATTATGCTAATTTTACAGAGGCACAAAGAGGTTATGTGATTTTTCCAAAGTTGTGTAGTTACTTTATTTTTTAAAATATTTTATTTATTTATTTGACAGAGAGAGAGATCACAAGCAGGCAGAGAGGCAGGCAAAGAGAGAGGGGAAAGCAGGCTCCCTGCTGAGCAGAGAGCCAGATGCGGGGCTTGATCCCAGGACCCCGAGACCATGACCCGAGCTGAAGGCAGAGGCCAAACCCACTGAGCCACCCAGGTGCCCTTGTGTAGTTACTTTAATGCTAAGATTAAATGTCCAGTGATTTTTCCACTATGCTGCTTTTTGTGATTATAAAACTTTATATTAATAAGTGCAACATTTTAATGCATAGGAAGTTTTTCAATATATATGAGAATAGCTAAAATTAAAATTCGTGTTGGCTTGTGGTCATTATTTTAAAAACATTTTACTGAGGTATAATTGAGTGCACAAAGCTTAGATACTTAATGTATATGTCTTAATGAGTTTGGAGAAATGTGTACAACCTTGAAATCATCACCACTATCAATGCCATTAATTGTTGTGGGAGGAAATGGTGTCTGAAATATTCTCTTAGAATTCTCCAGCTCAAATCCAGGCCTCTCCCAATATTTCACTCTAATTTGTTTATTAAAATATTTTGGAATATAAATTCATTGGTAGTAGGCATCTATATTTCATTATTTTAGGTAGGAAAACCAACAATCCATTCCCGGCTCTTCTCTAAAATTCTAGTTTCCTTAAATATCACTAAAAAGTTTAAAAATGCCTAAATTACTAGCTACCAAGGGTTTTTACATAATACACAGTAGGTAAAATATCAAATACATATTTGGAGGTGAAGGCTTTTGGCCTAATTAGGTTTACATGAGGTCATGAGAGTGGGATCCCCATGATGAGATTAGTGTCCTTATAGGAAGAGACCAGAAAACTAGCTCTCTCTCCTTCTCCACCATGTGAGAGGACAGCATGAAGGAAGCCATTGTGCACTTAGATGAGGGCGTTTACCAAAAACTCAGCCACACTGGAAACTTGATCTTGGACTTTGTAGCTCTCATAACTGTGAAAAATAAACATCTGTTGTCCGACTCCCCCCACTCTGCACCGGCAGAAATACTAAATACATAATCATTTAATATTGGATGAACTCATTAGTGGACCTCTTTTGGGTAATATCCCATGATATTGAACTGCATTCAAAATCACATTTCTTTCCACATTGCAAAGAACAGGTGCTATGAGCAAATACTGGGACTAAAAAAGGGTGAAACCCTCCAGAAATGGGTGGGAAAATCATAATGATAATGTACAACAGGTTAAAACAATACAAGATACAATGTTCTCAGGAGAACAGTTGAGATACTGTTGTAATATATTCTATATCCTCTGGACAGGACTCTGGTGGAAGGTAATCATTTTTGTTGGAGTACCTAAGAGATCCTAACAGTAAGTTTACAATTTAGGTAGTAAATTTTGAGTAGACATGTTTTGCAAATGACTAGACCAGATATTTAGATAGTGGTACTTCAAATACAGAGTGCTATGTATATTGTAAATAGTATTTAACTGATTTGCTTTCTTCACCAAACAGTGAATCTTGTGTTCCCAGAAACTAACATCTTCGTGTTCCCAGAAACTAACACAGTTCCCAGTACATTTGATCTGTAATCAATACATGAAGAATAAATGAAGGAAGGAAGAATGTGGTGATTTGATCAAGGTTTTAGTTACTTCTGCACATGGCATGCCTTCTGAATCTTTTGTCAAACTATTATGCTTACTTATTTGAATGTGTTTTCCAACACTTTTCAGTATCAGTAGAGGCAAATCTATTCTCAGTTAAAACATTTAATTGATTGATTTACTTGTAAAACCTCATTCTCTTTCACTAAAATTTAATACAGTATAATATATAGTATAAATAATTTATTGTCTGGAATGCAAAGCCAATATTATTATTTACAATCTCTATTTCTCCAGAGAACTAATCTAACTCATGATTTGTAGATAGTTTTATTTAATATTGTTAGAATAATTTAGTTTACTATAACGCATGAACATTCATGGTAAAGGTTGACTATCTGGTGCTTGGGAGACAGAGCCGTAATATAAATTAAGACGGGTTTAGAAGTGAAAATATTATTATTGCCAATCTGGAAACAAATTGGCTATATGATACATAGATGTTCCCATATCAAAAAATTTCCATGGGAAATACTTATGTACGTTTGTGGAATGTTTTTTAAATGACTTGTGATATATTTATAAATAACAGTACATATTCAACTACCATGATTTTCTTAATATGATCTGAAATATTTTAATATTTGTTAATTATTATGGATTTTAAAGATTCAGTTTAAAGAGAAAATATATAGATAAACTGAACATTTAAAAAGATTGTTGATTATTCCTAAAGAGAATTACAATTACTAGTCGGGTTTTACAGAAATCTAGACTACAGCCATTAGTAATTTGACTTAGAGTTTTCCTTGAGAAACCACCATTAACCCATAAACAATATTTAAGCATTTTTATACTTCATCAAATACACAAATTTGATACTATATGGTAGCAAATATGAACTTTCCAGAATAAACTTGATAATAATTAGTGGCACTGTATTTTAACACTCTATGGGAAATCCTTTCCTTTGGGTAAAAAGTTTGTTCTGATGGAGGGGCAGCAGCTTTTATCTCACCTCCTGTTTTATTTTCCCAGTGTGGTAACTAAGTTGATGACTTGGTTTCTTGACTGTCCCACTAGAATCAAAGCTTTACTGTTCATCCCAGCATCCTTAGTTCTAAACCAAGCAGTGAGCTCAATTCCTCTACACAGACCACTCAGAATGTCTAATGCTCTTCCTCTGATTATCACAACACTGGTAAAACCTGTGCCTTTCAATCTTGACTGTACATTAGAATCTCTTTGGTTGAAGCAGGGAGTGCTTTGGACACCTAAACAGTTGAATGAGAATCTCAGATGTGGGGTTTAGCACAAGTCTTTCAAAACTCAGCAGCTGACATCCATGCACAACCATGTACAAAGGTTAAGAACCACTGGGCTGGATATTTCTGCTGCCTCATTCCACCAACCACACTGGAACATTTATACGGTAAGACCACTCAGAATGGTGCCAAAGCATATCATCATCCTTTGGCACTGTAATTTGGAATGACCCATCACATCAGCCAGATTAGTGGCCCTAGCTTCAGCTTTGCCTGCCCATGGCTTCCTCCCTTTTCCTTGTAGGTACATGGGCAACTGAGGCCACATAATTTATGCCAAAATATACCATTTTATTAATTTAGTATTTTAAATGTTTCCCTTTTTTAATAAACTTGCTTTATTCTCTCAAACTATTTTAAATGGACTCTATTCTTTATCACATAGCTTAAAAATAGGTTGTAAACGTAAAATTAAGATTAGAATAAACTAGATTAATGACAAAAGCATAATATATAGCTATGGAAGGTACGATTTGGAAAGAGAAAAATGATTGTGGTAAAATATGTTGCCAAAGCAATTACTATAACTAGAATATTTATTGAATATAGAAATATTGAATATTTTGTTCCTCTGGACAAAACTTTTCTGGAGAAATAATGTGATTATACCAAGTTTACTGCCTAGCACTCTCAGCTCCAGCATCATAGCAAATAAGACACCTTAGCACATTAAAACAGCAACCTCAACTACTACTACTGCTATTGCTACTCCAGACTAAAACAATGACAAGACATTGCTCCTTGGAAAAATTTTAACAATGAGTTTCAATAAAAGGGAAAACATGGAAAAATAAAACAAGACATAATCAGAGAGGGAGATAAGCCATGAAAGACTCTTAATCACAGGAAACAAATTGAGGGTTGTTAGAGGGTAGGGGGAATGTGGTAACAGGGTGATAGGCATTAAGGAGGGCATGATGTGATGAACACTGGGTGTTATATGCAACAGATGAATCACTGAATTCTACCTCTGAAATTAATAATACACTGTATGTTAATTAATTAAATTTTAAAAAAGGGGAAAAATACAATGAGACCTAAGTGCCCCTAAATTATAAACATATATAAAACATTAATAAAATTGAGATATAAGACCATAGAAATTTTTCTAAATATTCTCAGGAACAATCAGGTTAGCAGGAGAATGTCCAAGAAATAAAATGACTCAGTATTGAATAACAAGAGCTACATTTTTATAGGACAAATCCTATTATAGATTAACATGTGGCACAGTGAATATTTATAGAATACTTATTTCAGGACCACTAAAGTCATCCCTACCTATGGTCCAATAGCAGTATATGAACTAAACAAGGAAAACAAAGCTAAAAGGGAAGTGTATCTATTAAATCAGACTTCAAATATATTAAGGAAAGAATAAGATTCAAGAAAATATTGAAGAACAAGGGACAGCTTGTGTTAGAGGAGAATGGAAAGTTTCAAATACATAGAGGGATCACTTAAAGAAAAAAATAGGTAAAGATGACATTGGGAAACACATTGAGAATCAGTTCACAGAGCTTGCAGCTAATTAGTTGGCTATATAAAGAATTGGCAAATATTAGAAAGCTCCTATTAATAATTTGAGAAATCATTGAGTAGAAATAATCTTTAGGACTGGAAAAGAAAAAATGTGTACATATTTAAAAGTTAAAGAAAAGACCTTCAAATAATAGGCTGATTATTTTTACATTATTATTTTAAAAACATATATTAGGAAGAGATGATCTAACAACCAGTTATAAAGCATATAAGAGCAAGCAATCATGAACAGCAATTAATGTAGATTTAGAAAAGGGAAATCATGTACTTTGTGGATTTCACTGACAAAAGGAAAACATTTTATTTTTTTTAAATTTTTAAAAGATTTTATTTATTTATTTGACAGAGAGAGAGTGATCATAAGTAGGTAGAGAGGCAGGCAGAGAGAGAGGGAGAAGCAGGCTCCCTGCTGAGCAGAGAGCCCGATGTGGGGCTTGATCCCAGGACCCTGAGATCATGACCTGAGCTGAAGGCAGAGGCTTAACCCACTGAGCCACCCAGGTGCCCCAAAAGGAAAACATTTTAATCAACTTAATTCATACAAAACCATTGATTCTTTCTCACGTGACATTCTCAAAATGAGAAGTACAGACTTGACCTTGAGGGCATTGACTGGACATCTCCCATGTGCTGAACATGAGCTGAGCTAGGCACTATTATATAACTGTGTCAACACAATCTTCTGAATTATTATTATTATTAACCAGATTCAACTAATGCATAAACTGAGGCATAAAGTGTTTAAGTAGCTTACAATTATTAAAAGCATACAATTAATAAAGAAATTGACTTCAGATTCTATGTCTCTCGTTTCTCCAATTGTTCTTTATGAATTAGTCATACATAGGGGAAGAGCCCACGTTGGTTGGGCAACTTGCCATCTCCTCTCTGCCACCAGTTTTGACATAACTATTATCACCTCTGCCATTTTTATAGCTGTTTTAAGAATCCTTGCCAATAAGGCTTTTACTCTGCTGCCAAAACTATGACTACACTGCTGCGACCCCTATCCTCATCATACCAGGAAGGCCAAGAGGGTTCTCTCTTTTCTTGCCGGAACCATGCTGGGAAATATTTGCTGCTCCTCTTTCTAAAGGAGGAGGAACCATTTTCCATTTACTCCCAGTATTGATCAAAGTACAGGTAGAAAAAGAGATGTGCCCTGAGTGTACTAAATGTATTTTTCTTATTGCGGGTAAGTATTTAATTAACCAGCTTTATTTAAAAGGTGGTTATGATTACAATACAATTAACAATATAGGTCAGCTACATTGTGGATTGAAGAGATTTTTTGTGGGCTAACAACGGACCTGATCTTCATTTATAATGTTGTTCCTATAGGAAAATTCCTTCTGTTTTAAAAACAACTTACTTTTAAATGCACTTCAGTTTTACATGCACACAAAACACTAAGTAACGACATGCAAACCTATGACAGTATGTTTAATTTGCTGATTAAGATGAATATATGATAACACGCAGAATACTCTAGTGCTGTAATATTGATGCACAAATCAGTTTTAATTCAGGTATAAAAGTTTAAAAAGTATTAAAAATAAACTACAGCTACAATGATCTGTTAATGGCTATACAACATACAAAGATGTAAAGTGTGACGTCAGTGTCATAAAATGGGGGGTGGAAGAGTAAAACTGTAGAGTTTTTGTATGTGATTCAAATTGTTATCAGCTTAAAATAGAGTGTTATAGCTATAAGATGTTTTGTGTAATCAGAAAGAAAAAAAATTCTAGCAAGAACACAAAAAATAAAGAGAAAGAAAACAAAGTATACCACTAAAAAAGGTCAACAAATTACAAAGGAGAATACCAAGAGAGGAAGAAAGGAACAAAGGAACTAAAAAACAGTCATAAAAAATCTTAAAATGGCAACAGTAAATCCTTACCTATAATTAGTTTAAATTAAAATAGACCAAACAGAGGACACATAGTAACTGAATGGAGAAAGAAAAGAAAAGGGGATAGGATGGAGAGGAAAGGAAAGGAAAGAAAAAGGAAAAGGAAAAAAGAAAAGGAAAAGGAAAGGAAAAAAAGAAAGGAAAAAGGAAAGACAAGGAGATTTATCCAAAAGTATGATGCCTTCAGCTTTAAGGATACACATAGGTTCAAAGTCAAGTGATGGAAAAAAGAGATCCCATGCAAATAGTAACCAAAAGAGCAGAGATGACTATACTAAATCAGACAAAACAGATTCCCAGTCAAAATCTATCGCAACAGATAAAAGTCACTGTATAATGATAAAGGAATTAATTTATTAAGAGGATATAACAACTGTAAATATATATATACAACCAACATTAGAACACCTGAATACATAAAGCAAATATAAACATAACTGAAAGGAGAAATAGATAGCAATATAATAATAGTAGAATATTCCAATATCCAAGTGTGTAAACCTGGCGATTCACAGACATGTACCCCTGGGGATAAAAATACTTTATATGTTTATAAAAAATTTAAAAAAATTTAAAAAAAGAATCCCCCCCCAAAAAAGAGAATATTCCAATATCCCACTTTGAACAATGGATACATGATCCAGGCAGAAAATCAATGAGGAAACAGTGGATTGAATAACACTACAGACCAAATGGACCTAACAGACATATACAGAGCATCCCATCCAACAACAGAATACATATTCTGAAGCATACCTGGAACCTTCCAGGATAGATTGTATGTTAAGCCACAAAACAAGTCTTACCAAATTTAGGAAGATTAAAATTATATCAAATATCTTTTCTGACCACAATGGTATGAATTTATAAGTCAATAACAAAAGGAAATTGAAAAATTAGCAAATACATAGAAATTAAATAACACATTCCTGAACAACCAATGTGGCCAAAAAAGAAATCATAGGCAAAATCAAAAAGTATCTTGAAACAAATGAAAATGGAAACAATGGACCAAAACCTATGGGATGCAGCAAAAGCAGAGCTGAGAGGGAATTTTATAGTGATAAATGTCTACATTAAGAAAAACAAAAGGTGTAAGTAAACAACCTAACTTTATATCTTAGGGTACTAGAAAAATAAGAACAAACTAATCCTTAAATTATCAGAAGGAAGGACATAATAAATATTGAGCAAAAATTTTTTAAAAATAGAAAGACATAAAAAAGAGCAAATAAGATTGGCAAAACTTTAGCTGGACTAACCAAAAGAGAGAAAAAAAGAGAACACTCATATAAATAAAAGCATAAATAAAAGAGGAGACCTTACAACTGATACCACAGAAATATAAAGTATCATAAGAGAATACTATCAACAATTATTTGCCAACAAATCAGATAACCTACAAGACATACATAAATTCCTAGAAACATACTACATCAATACTGAATCATGAAGGAATAGAAAATCTGAATAGACCAATAATGAGTAAAGATATTGAAGCAATAATGAAAAGCCTCCTAAAAAAGAAAATCCCAGGACCAGATGGCTTCACTATTAAATTCTTCCAGACACACACACACACACACACACACACACACAAAAGAATTAATGCCAATTCTTTCAAACTCTTCCAAAAAAAATTGAAGAGGAGGGAACATTTCCAATCTCCTTTTCAAGGCCAGGATTACCCTGATACCAAAAGCAGACAAGGACACTACAAGATGGAAAAAGATAGCTGGAAAAAATCCTAAAGAAATATTAGCAAACTGAATTCAACAGCACATTAAAAAGATCATACACAATGATCAAGTGGGATTTATCCCTGGCATGCAAACCTGGTTCAACACAGGCAAATCAATAAGCATAATATTTCCCTTTAACAGAATAAAGGATAAAAATCCCACGATCATCTCAATAGATGGAGAAAATTGGTGCAGCCAGTATGGAAAGTAATAGTATGGAGGTTTCTCAACAAATTAAAGACAGAACTACCAGATGATCCAGCAGTCCCATTAGTGGGTGTATATCAGAAGGAAATAAAATCATTATCTCAAAGAGATATCTGTGCCTCCTGGTCACTGCAGCATTATTCACACTAGCCAAGACATGGAAACAATCTCAATGTCCATCAACAGATGAATGAATTTTTTAATATATATATAATATTCTATAATATACATATATGCATGTAATACATATACATGTATATGTATGTATACGTATAATATACATATATAATATTTATAATGTACATGTATACATATAACACATATGTAATAATATATATACAAAGAATATATATAAAAGTATAATATATATACTTATGACTAATATATAGGATAATATATATTATATAATAAAGGATAAATGTATATTTAGAATGTAAATATAATTTGTGTAAGTTTATATACATATATATTATATGAAAAAGGATAATAGAAATCCTGCCATTTTGGCAACGTGGGTGGACCTGGAGGATATTAAGCTAAGTGAAAAAAGACCTAATACAAATACTGTACGATCTCACTTATATGTGGACTCTCAAAAAATGAACCCACAGGAAGAGAGAACAGATTGATTGGTGGTTGCCAGAGGAGTGGGGTGTTCAAATGATGAATGTAGTCAACATTTTAAAGAGAAAAAAAAAGTAAAATCAACAAAAGAGACCCATGAAGTCTACATACAAAATTTTGAGTTGAAGTGACAGAAGCAGACAGTAGAATGGAGGTTGTTGGGGCTGGGGAAAATTAGAAGATGTTTGTCAAACAGTACAAATTTTCAGTCATAAGACCAATAACATCTAGAGATCTAATATAGAGCATAGTGACTATAGTTAATAATACTATATTGTATACCTGAAAGTTGCTAAGAGAGTAGATTTTAGGTCTTCTCCCTAGACACCCTCACAAATAGTGACTATGTGAGATGATGGATGTATGAAATCGCTTGATTGCAATAATCATTTTACAGTGTGTGTGTGTATAATCACATTGCATACTTTAAATACAACTTTTCTTTGTCAATTATACCTCAATAAAGCTGGGAAAAACACAGTTCATATGGTAAATCTTAAAAAAAATACAAGAACTTCTTGATGGGGGGAAAAACACCAGACAATTGACTGGAGATTATACACATCATTGGTTTTCCACTCTTAAGCAGAGGACCACACTTGATGTAAATGTTTTAGACATTGACCAGTGTGCAAAGAAGGAATCAGAATCAATAATTTCTTAAGGTTTCCTCCAAGTCCAGCATCCTAAATTTCTGTACTATAATTGTCTACTTGTTTGTTAGGACTTCTAGAATAGAATACCACAGGGTAGGTGGCCTAGACAACATAAATATATTGTCTCCCAAGTACTGAAGCCTAGAAACTTAAAAATTTGGGCATCTGCAGTGTTGTTTCCTTCTAAGGGCTACGAGTGAAGGATCTCTTTCAGTCCTCCCTGCTTGGCTTGGAGATGTCCATACTTTCCCTATTTGTCTTCACATTATCTTCTTGCTATGCATGTCTGCTTTTGTGCCAAATTTCTCAGTTTTGTAAGGACACTAGTCATATTGGATCAAGGCCCACCCTAGTGACTTCATTTTAACTTGATTACCTCTGTAAAAATCTATCTCCAAATAAGGTCATATCCTGAGGTATTATGAGTAATGACTCCAATATATCCTTTTTGTTTGTTTTAAAGATTTTATTTATTTATCTGAGAGAAAGTTTGAGCAGTGGGGAGGAGCAGAGAGAGAGGGAAAAGCAGGCTCCCCGCTTAGCGGGAAGCCCAACGCGGGGCTTCACCCAGGACCCTGGGATCATGACCTGAGCTGAAGGCAGACACTTAACTGACTGCGCCACCCAGGTGCCCAGGACTCCAACATATCTTTTTTTGGAGGGACACACTTCGACCTGTAACAGAGAGTCTTACATATGCACAGTTACGTTGCCACTAACTAATGTTATCCAATGACATAGACTGTTACCCATGGAACTATAGCAGATTTTCTTGTTTCTGCAGAACGTTGAAATAGGTGAAATAAGAATAAGAACGTGAAATAAGATCTTTAGTCTTATTTCACCTGTATCCTAGGCTTCTGAGAGAGAATGATGGATTTTGAAGCAACACACTGCACCTTTACATATAAATGGTAGAAAAGTTTCCTCTCTTCTCAATTTTGGCTTTTGCTGAGATCTCAGATATGTTTGGAAGTTTTAAAACTTCCAAGCTCACATTGCTCTCCTCATTCATAGTGTGAATAATTGGGGACAAGGAGAAAATACCCTGGGTAGTTGCTGATATACCCCAGATAATCAAGTCAGCGGTTCTTTTTGCTATATGCCATATATTTTCCTAAAGCAAACAGCATCTATATGACAGCAAGAAGATAGAGTCAGCCCAAAATACAATAGGGCCTGGTGGGTTACTTTGGTCTCCCAGAGTGTACAGTGCTCTTTAATTTGGCAGAACATTAATGTCTTGTGAAACCAAGTTTTTGGCTCAAGATGACATTGAGTGCAAAGAAGAAATCTGACTGAACAGCTTCCTGAATTTGACAAGATTGATTCATTCAGTGATTATGCATTGGGCACCTCTTTTGTGTTCTGTGCTATGCTAGGCACTCTGAGGATATTCATTAAGGGATGCGGCTTCTATTCACAAGGAATTTAAGTTAACAGGGAAGATAAACAAGTACACAGCTAACTTGAAGGCAAAGCAACATGAAGTAAGTACTTTAATAGAGCTAGAAACAGAGTGCTGTGGGGACCAGAGGAGAAAGACATTAATCACGTCCGGATTTCTTCTTAGGAATGTACATTAACACTAGTGTTTGTTCTTTTGCTTTTACTTAAAAATCTGGAAGGTGAACTTGGGGAAAACTTTGCAGTCACATTTTGAGAACTGATCCTTGAAACCAGAAGGGTAAAGCTAAATCCTTTAGCTGATAAACACAGAGTTATATATCTGCGTCAAACGAAAATGCTGCTGCATTAGTACAGCAGTTCAATCAAATGTACCTAATCCTACCTCAATCTAAATAGAACACAGCCTTACCTTTTTCAGTCCAGGCATATAAAGAAACAAACAACAATAACAACAACAAACCTGCTCAGAGAACGGAAAAGTTAAATTACTGCCGTTTCATGAAAATTATGCTGCCAAAAATATCATTTAACTTAAGCTGCTGCTAGAGAAAAACATATTTAATTAAATGGGTGGCAGAATCATCATGGTTTCTTTTGTGGGGTGGAGAGGGGATGACTCTACACTACCATTATGGTTGCTAACAGTTCCTCTTGGTGAATAAAACATTTAAAATGAAAGGAAGAAGAGAACATGATGTTTTTTCTCCTTGAAAAAGAGAAAATTATTCAAAAGTTAGGAAGATTCTGAAAGAAACTTCAATGTGCTTTTATGGTAATCAAAATCAGCAGCAGGTACTTATTATATATTCCAAAGTTCAAATGAACTTATACCTCCCACTGAAATTCTATAGCTACTAAGAGAGGATTAGAATGATTGTTATCTAAATCACATGAAGCATTTCCTGCGTAAATACATAATAAAATTCTGAATAAACTTAAAAATTCTTGATTCTTGTAATGTTTGATAGAAACAGAATTGAAAAGGATCGTAAAATTATTTAGCTCAAACCCATCATTTGACGGATGAGGAAAATGAGGTCCAGATGGCAGAAAATGACCTAAGGTTCCTACAGCTAACAGAACTCGCATCAGCACCCAGATCTGCTTCCCAGTCTGTTTATCTTTCCAGTAGACTATTTATCCCTTAAGAATACAGAATCAAAGATGTTAACTCATTTTTTAGGTATAAAAACTAGGGTGACTATTATTCCAAGTTTAAATGTATGGACTCTGGAAGCAGACTTCTTAAATTTAAGTCCTGGTGTCTCCATCTACCTGTTGTCAGGTTTAGTCAAGTACCAAATCGCCCTATGTCTTATTTCCTCATCTGTAAAATGAAGATGATAGTATATTCCACCTCAGAGTTACTGCAAGGAATAAATAACAAGTGTGAACTGACTAGATATGTGTCTGAAACATAATGTGCTTTCCTGTTATTATTTCAATACTCTAAATCAATGATGTGAACATGTTTCCTTGTTGGGAACACTACCTTCCACCAACTGAATCTTAGCAAAATTGAGAAGCAGCTGAGTTTATCTCTTGTGTGCCCATTCTTTCTTGATGAGCCTCCTTTACTCATTTTTCTTTTGTAAGCCCTCTATCTTTGGGTATCTACTGTCTGGACTACATTGCCCATATCCCATAATAGCTATGTTCTTGCTTGGTTCTATCAACATCTGGAAGAAATTTCTATAATCAAATTTGTCAACCATTTCCTCCTCACCAGAACTGTCTGCTTTTACTCCCTTGGGGCCCCATGAAGTAACATCTGAAATGTTAAAATGTACTTGTTTAATATGTTGTCCTTTCTAAGAATATTGTGCTTTTAAGAGAGATTGTAGTATTGTCATCTGAATATTAAGATGACTATCTAATTAGGGAATTTTAGGTATTGTGGTAGAACAGTAAGGAAGGGACAGGGAATGAATGACTTAAGTATTTGTTGTTATTTCAGTTAATTCACAAACATGAAATATATTATTCTCTTCCATTTCAGAGATAAGGACACCAAGGCTCACAGAGAGAAGGTGACTTGCTTGAAACCATATAACTAATAAATCCAAGTAGTAGCTTGCAAACTCTGGTCCAAGGTTTGTGGTTCCAAAGACTGCTCTCAGTATTTTTGATAAAGTGTTCTGTAATCAGTGCTCCTCATATCGCACCATATATGCAAATGGCTCTTACGGATGTCTTAAGATTGGCTCTTTTTTCCCTAGAAACTGCTGACCTGCCCTCAGGTTGGCATCATGATTCAAAATAAATCTAGAACACTTGCTATACTATATTAATAGAAAATTGAGGTACCAACTAAAAGGCATAATGTGCCTCAGATAGCAACTTTGGATATACTATAGAGCAAACACTCATGTCTGTTACACATGTGAGCTCTCTGTTGGTCTACCATGAAATAAAAAGATAAAGCCAAAATAAAATAGGTACAGTGGACATGTTTTCAACATGTCAGTGAATCTAATTGAATAGTTATTCCACAACAGAAGAAAGTACAACATGGTGCTTATATTAAATCAACCAAGTACATTTTGCACTAATAATTGTTGACAGGAAAGAAAAAAAATTACATGAAAGCATAAATACACAATGACTTTGCTTTAAATCTGGGATATATTGGTTGCTAAGGTGGAAGAGCCGAGGACATATGAAATAATCTGCAAATACATGAATTAGCATAAATATGTCATGAGATTGTCAAACTCTACTCAGAAAGGCTTAAGGTTTTATATCTGAAAAAAACTTTTTTTCATAATTTATTCTTTGCTGAATCACTTTATCTTAGTTCTAAGAGAAGAAAAGCCCTTTAGAGAGTTTACATTGATTTATTAACTTCTCCAGAGTGTTTCTTTAATAAATGTATCTTCTTAGGGCTTCTCTGAATGGCTTCTGAAAGGAGCATATCAAACCTTCCTTTTATTTCCATGTTTCATTGCATATTATCAGTCAATAAAATAAACACATAGTATACACTACAAGTACAATGATAGTATGGAGCTTAGATGGTGCATAGAAGAAAAGCCATCAATTTAAGGAAATAACAGTTACAAACACATAAGCCAAATGGTAGGAGCAATGAGTGCTCTAGATCAGGCAAATGTTCTGCCAGCTGGAGTATCAGAATGAAAATGGGCCAGTCTTCATAGTTCAGTTTATTGTACATAATTTAAGTCTTTTTTTGTAGAGGTTTTATTTATTTGAGAAAGAGGAGAGCAGGGCTTAGGGGCAGAGGGAGAGGGAGACAGAAACTTAAGCAGATTCTGGCATTGAGCACAGGGCCCAGTGCAGGGCTCGATCTCATGATCCTGAGATCGTGACCTACGCCCAAACCAAGAGTTGGTTGCTTAATTGATTGTGCTATCCAGGCATTTCTCCCTTTTATTTTTTGTACTCCTCCCTTTTATTCATTTTTTTAATTTATGTCTTACCCAAACTGTGTTTTGTCTGTCCTCATGAATGCATAATAAGGAAGCCATATGCATTTCCTCAAAAAAAAAAAGGTAATAAAGTCTAAGTAAAAACTGATTATATAGTAGAAAGGGTCAACTCTGTGAAAGTAATCTAATGACTTGTAGTTTTAAACTTAGATGCTATAAAATACTTATTGGACGCTAAGATATGTGACACAAACTACAATCAAATCAAATCAAAATAGCAGAAAGCCAACTGAAAATGATAACCATTAATACACACAGACTTTCCTCCACCTTGTTACTGTAGAAGGGAGTGTACTATGGTACCAGAACACCTCATTCTTTTGATATATGGCAAAGTCATGAGTATCAGTGAATAAGAGAGAATACCTATGAGTCAGGATCAGAAATGTTGAGACAAAGTATAAGAGCAAAGTAGAAGAATAAATAAAAATAATAGTCCAGCCATAAATCATGTCTAAAACCCAGATGATAAGAAAGTAACATAAGAAATTTGAGCTAGTAGCCAAGGGCCAAGGATCACATAGAAATAAAGTATTTAGATGGAGCAATGGTTCAAAATTAACAAAGCAATAAGAAGAACGAAGTAAATAGAATGTTCAGAGAAGGCAAGATTACTAAAGGAAAGCCTAGTAGGCCAGCTTTATTAGACCTGGCTAGCCCTAGGCATGAATTCTGAAAAGTTGCTATGGTCTTAAAACTTAACATACCTGAAAGATCTTGTACTTTATTCTTCCAAGGGAAAAAGGCAGTTAAGAATGATTCATGAGGGGTGCTTGGGTGGCGCAGTCAGTTGAGCTTCCAACTCTTGGTTTTGGCTCAAGTCTTGATCTCAGGGTCATGAGATGGAGCCCTGCACTGCTTAACTTTCTTTCTTCCTTTGCCTCTGCCTCTCCCTCACTCTCTCTCAAAAAAAAAAGTAAATCCTCTTTTTTTTTAAGATTTTATTTATTTATTTGACAGAGACAGCCAGAGAGGGAACACAAGCAGGGGGAGTGGAGAGGGAGAAGCAGGCTTCCTGCTGAGTAGGGAGCCCGATATGGGGCTTGATCCCAGGACCCTGGGATCATGATCTGAGCTGAAGGCAGATGCTTAATGACTGAGTCACTCAGGTGCTCCTACATAAGTAAATCTTAAAAAAAAAAAGAATGATACATTATATGGGGGCTGTAGAATTCTTATTTCATTATGAAAAAAAAGAAAGTTAACCTTGCTACTGAATTGTTAAGCTAAGATAATGGAGAAAATCATGTTTAGAGTCAGATCTTTGCTTCAGCTTATATGTAAGTGTTAAAAAGAACATTTTATTCCTACTGAAAGTTTTTGTGAAGATCCATTTGAGAAGCTATATAAGCCCTGAAGACAACTATGAGAATTGCAAATCCCTCCCATATTTGTAAAGCAGAATAAGAATGAGTACTAAAATGGTTTCAGACTTGGAGTATGGGCAGAAAATCCTGCTTATGGTTGAGGCAAATGCTTTTAGAAATGTGCTCTCTGAATTCAATTTGAGCATGGTTTAATTTATTACCTAATTGATTGTCATGCTTTATTGTCATATTTAGAAATATTCCCACCAAAACACACCATATGGGTTTGTTGCTGTAGTGACTTTGTTGCTTTATGAAGACAGCATTTCCAGGAATAATTTCAAAACAGAGCAGCTTAATTGGACCAGTAAGAAGATAATGTGGGTTTTTCTTAAGGAAGATGTCAGCACTTGGGAACCCTCACTTATCCTTAGTATACTCTATTTGCACTTTTGTCAAGCATGGAGAAATAAAACAAAGCACAAAACATTCATAGAGGATGGTTTAAAAAAGAATATTACCCTACTCTTACCTTTTAGGAACGTATAAAACTAGAAAAAATTGGAAGAAACCCAATTAAAATCATTTCAATATAAGTTAAAAGAGTAACAAGGTATTGTTTCATTCACTTTGCTATCTACCATTTAGGAAACACAGAGCCAAAATAAAGTTTGAAAAATTTAAGCAAATGTCAGTCTTAGTTACATACAAGAACTTATTTTATTTGCTTAGCTCTATACTGTTTTACAGATATAATGGGTTTTCAGTATTTATTTATTTATTTTTTATGATTTATTTATTCATTTAGTTGCAAATTGAAGACTAGTGGCAACCCTGCATCCAGCAAGTCTATCAGCACCATTTTGCCAACAGAATTTGCTCATTTTGCGTCTCTGTGCCACATTTTGGTAATTCTCACAATACTTCAAAACTTTTCATGATTTCTGGGGTGCCTGGGTGGTTCAGTGGGTTAAAACCTCTGCCTTCGGCTCGGGTCATGATCCCAGGGTCCTGGGATCGAGCCCCACATCCGGCTCTCTGCTCAGCGGGGAGCCTGCTTCCTCCTCTCTCTTTCTCTCTCTCTCTCTCTCTCTCTGCCTGCTTGTGATCTCTGTCAAATAAATAAATAAAATCTTAAAAAAAACTTTTCATGATTTCTATATTTGTAAAGGAGATCTGTGATCAGTGATCTTTGATGGTACCATTGCAATTGTTTTGGGGGTGCAATAAACTACGCCCATATGACAGTGGACTTAATTGATAAATTCTGTATAGGAACAGAGTACTCCACCAACTGGCTGTCCCTCATCTCTATCTCTCTTCATGGGCCTCCCTATTCCCTGAGACACAGCAATATTGAAATTATTCCAATTAATAACCCTACAATGGCCTCTAAGTGTTTAAATGAGATGAAGAGTTTCATGTCTCTCACTTTAAATCCAAAACCTAGAAATGATGAGGTTTAGTGAGAAAGGCATGAAAGAGTTAGCCAAATTGTGAATGCAAAGAAGCTCTTGAAGCAATTAAAGGTGCTACTCCAGTGAACATACAAATGATAAGAAAGTGAACTAGCCTTACTTTCTGCTGATAAAGCAGACAGTTTGAGTGGTCTGGACAGAAGATCAAACCACCCACAATATTCCTTCAGGCCAAAGCCGAATCCAGAGCAAGGCCCTGACTCTCTTCAATTCCATGAAGGCTAACTTCCTTACCACGAAGGTAAGGAAGTTGCAGAAGAGAAGTTTGAAACTAGCAGAGCTTGGTTCATGAGGTGTAAGAAAAAAAAAATCTCCATAGCATGAAAATTCAAGGGGAAGTAGCAAGTGCTGATGTAGAAGCTGCAGCAGGTTCTCCAGAAAATCTAGCTAAGATAATGAAGATGGCTACACTAAACAGATTGTCAATGTAGACAAAACAGTCTCCTAGTAGAACAAGATGGCATCTAGAACTTTCTTAGCTAGAAAGTAAGTGAATGCCTGGCTTCAAAGCTTCAAGTGACAGGCTGACTTTCTTATTAGGTACCAATGCAGCTGGTGACTTTTAGTAGAAGCCGATGCTAATTCACCATTCTGAAAATCCTAGGCCCTTAAGAATTATGTTAAAACTACTCTGCCCATGTTCTATGAGTGGAACAACACAAGCCTGGAAGATAGCACATCTGTCTACAACATGGTTTACGAATATTTTAAGTCCACTGTTGAGACCTACTGCTCAGAAAAAAGAAAGATTCCTTTTAAAATATTGCTGCTCATGAACAATGAATCTGGTCACTCATGAGCTCTTCTGGAGATGAATGAGATTCATGCTGTTTCCATCTCTGCTAACACAATGTCCATTTTGCAGCCTATGGATCAATGAGTAATTTTGAATTTTAAGTCTTAAGAAATTTTGTAAGAATATAGGTACCATAGCTAGTGCTCCTCTGATGGATCTGGGCAACATAATTCAAAAAAATTCTGGAAAGGATTCACCATTTGTGATTCATGGGAAAAGGTCAAAATATCAACATTAACAGGAGTTTGAAAGAAGTTGATTCCTACATTCCACTGAAGGAAGTAACTGCAGATGAGGTGTAAATAGCAAAAGAATTGGAATTAGAAGGGGAGCCTGAAGATGGGACTGAATTGCTGCAGTCTCATGATAAAACTCTTTTTTTTCTTTTTTCTTTTTTTAAATTAACATATAATGTATTATTTGGTTCAGGGGTACAGGTCTGTGAATCATCAGTCTTACACAATTCACAGCACTCACCATAGTACATACCCTCCCCAGTGTCCATAACCAAGCCACCCTATCCCTCACACCCCCACACCCCAGCAACCCTCAGTTTGTTTCCTGAGATTAAGAGTCTCTTATGGTTTGTCTCCCTCTGTGGTCCCATCTTGTTTCATTTTTTCTTCCCTTCCTCCCATGACCCCCCCCACTTTGCCTCTCAAATTCCTCATATCAGGGAGATCATATGATAATTGCCTTTCTCTGAGTGCCTTATTTCACTCAGCATAATACCCTCTAGTTTCATCCACGTCATTGCAAATGGCACGATTTCATCTCTTTTGATGGCTGCATAGTATTCCATTTTCCATTTTGTGTGTGTGTGTGTGTGTGTGTGTGTGTGTGTGTGTGATCCTCTTTATCCATTAACTGTTGATGGACATCTAGGTTCTTTCAATAGTTTGGCTATTGTGAACATTGCTGCTGTAAACATTTGGATGCACATGCCCCTGCGGATCACCACGTTTGTGTCTTTAGGGTAAATACCCAGTAGTGCAATTGCTGGGTGGTAGGGCAGCTCTATTTTCAACTTCCTGAGGGACCTCCATACTGTTTTCCAGAGTGGCTTCACCAGCTTTCATTCTCACTAACAGTGTAAGAGGTTTCCCCTTTCTCCACGTTCTTGCCAACATCTGTCATTTTCTCACTTGTTAGTTTTAGCCATTCTGACTGGTGTGAGGTGGTGTCTCATTGTGGTTTTGATTTGTATTTCTCTGGATTCTGACTGCTATTGAGAGCACTTTTTCATGTGTATGTTGGCCATTTAGATGTCTTCTTGCTGAAATGTCTGTTCATGACTTCTGCCCATTTCTTGATTGGATTATTTGTTCTTTGGGTGTTGAGTTTGATAAGTTCTTATAGATTTTGGATAATAGCCCTTTATCTGATCTGTCATTTGAAAATATCTTCTCCCATTCTGTCTGTTGTCTTTTGGTTTTGTTGACTGTTTCCTTTGCTGTGCAAAAGCTTTTTATCTTGATGAAGTACCAATAGTTCAGTTTTGTCCTTGCTTCCCTTGCCTTTGGTGGTGTTTCCAGGAAGAAGGTGCTGTAGCTGAGGTTGAAGAGGTTGCTGCCTGTGTTCTCCTCAAGGATTTTGATGGATTCCTGTCTCATGTTTAGGTCTTTCATCCATTTTGAGTCTATTTTTGTGTGTGGTTTAAGGAAATGGTCCAGTTTTCATTCTTCCGCAAGTTGCTGTCCAATTTTCCCAACACCATTTGTTGAAGAGACTGTCTTTTTTCCCATTGGACATTCTTTCCTGCTTTGTCAAAGATTAGTTGACCATAGAGTTGAGGGTCCATTTCTGGGCTCTCTATTCTGTTCCATTAAAAAGCATGAAATCTTCCCATTTGTGATGACATGGATGGAACTAGAGGGTATTATGCTAAGCAAAGTAAGTCAGTCAGAGAAAGACAATTATCATATGATTTCACTGATTTGTGGAATTTAAGAAATAAAACAGTTGAACGTAGGGGAAGGGAAAAAAATGAAATAAGATGAAATCAAATAGGGAGACAAACCCTAAGAGACTCTTAATTATAAGAAACAAACTGAGGGTTGCTGGAGGGGAGGTGGGTAGGGGACGGTGTAACTGGATGATGGGCATTAATGAGGGCACTTGATGTAGTGAGCACTGGGTGTTATATGTAACTGATGAATCACTAAATTCTACCTCTCACATTAATAATACACTATATGTTAATTAACTGATTTTAAATAAAATAAATACCTTGTTTGTTTCCAAGTCTAGTAGAAAAGACAAACCCTAAAATGGGAAGCACTGTATGGAAGATTAGTAACTAAGAAGCAAAATGAATCTCAGGAAGAGGATTCTCTGAGCATCTTTAAAATTCTTCAAGTCTAGGATGCAAAAAATTAAGAACAAATTTTGATGAAGTCAAAGATTCCAATTGTAACTGTTCCAAAGTAATTAGTGGGAAGCAGAAATACTAGTTATCTAACTTTACAACTTCTTTTTTAAACTCTTGAGCAGCTGTTATAAAATTTTAAAATCTCCTAACACCTTTGGGCTATAATCTTACTAGGTTTCAAAAACAACAGAATTGGGCTTAGACAGAAACTAAATGAAAACAACAGAAAGAAATCCTCACTTGCTGGTGTGTAGGAAGTATTTTGGGGAGATTCAATTACTGAGTTTCTGGTTTCTGTGCTAAAACATAAACCAGCTTTAGGGAGACAATGTTCTCCAATAAGAAAAAGATGTTTGATTTTGAAAGAAATGATGATTTAAATTTTAGTGACCATATGGCATCTTCAGATGAGTAACATGTTACCTTGATAATCTCAGAAAATCATCCAGTGGGCAAATCTGATGCAGTTTTCTAATGAGATTCCAGAAATGGCATAATTTTACCACAGGTATTAGGTAACCCATCCAAATCCAAAACCCGATGAAAAGTAAAAAAGAAGACAAAATGAAAATTGCATTGTTGCTTAGGGTGGACAAACTTAGATGGAGTATTTTCATGAAGAGGTTCTCAAAGCCAGGGCTAGAGAGGTCAAAAGGCAGAAGAAGACCCAAGACAAAAGTAGATGCTACCAAGGACCAACTTGTATTCCTTCAATGTCTTGCCTGATGAAAGGTCTGATCCTTGTTTATAACTGTGACTCCCATGAGTACTGTTAGCTTATTTCAAAATAATATAAAGGATACTATTTTTTTTGTTTTCTATTGAGATATAATTGATATATAACATTATTATTAGTTCCAGGTGTACAATGTAATTCAATATTTGTAGATATTGTAAAATGACCACTACAATAAGTTAACATGCATCACTGCAAATACTACAAATTATTGTGTGTGTCAAGGAATTTTAAGATCTATTCTCTTAGCAACTTATAAGTATATAATACAGTATTATTAACATCAATAATGATTACTCTTAATATTCATGCAGGGCATGCTTATAATTTTTGAATCAATATACTGTTTCAGAGGTTGATTTTGTGTGGATAGTGTGTACTCTATTGCATTTGAAGTGAATCCATTTATGCTAAAAATTCCTTATTACTTAGGCAAGAGAAAAAAAATAGTCTCAAGGATTGAGGGTTATTTATATATACTATCTGGCCACTATAAATTTTATTTGTTTTTGCCTATTACATATTTTGCCATACATGTAATTCACAAAAGCTAAATGTATAGTAAGTGCATTCTTCCCACTGTGATTTAGAGTAAGGCTATAATTATGTAGTAAAGAGTATAAGTTGGCAGGGGGGGGGCGCCTGGATGGCTTAGTCAGTTAAGCATCTGCCTTCAGCTCAGGTCATGATCTCAGGGTCCTCAGATGGAGTCCAGAGTCTGTCTCCCAGCTTAGCAAGGAGTCTGCTTATCCCTTTCCCTCTTCCCCTCCCCTCCTTTCATGCGTACACTCTCTCTCGCTCTCATGCTCCCTCTCACTCACTCATTCTCTCTCTCTCTCTAATAAATAAATTAATAAAATCTTTTTTAAAAGAGTATAAGTATTCTTGGTCAAAGGAGAGTATTTTTTCAACTCAAATATAAACTAGAAATTTTTTTTGTGGGAAGAGGGACCAGGGAAGACACATATATACAAAGTAGCACTCAGCATCCTTTTATTTTTCACCAAGAAATCAAGTAAGATTTTAATGTTAACTGTAATTTTTACCCAGAATATTATTTCAGAAACTCCAACTTCCATATAGGTTTACAATATCTTCCCTGTTTAATTAAATCCTACTTTTAAAGTTGGTAAGGACTTTTTCTTTATATTTGTGAATGAAAGAGATGATACCTGTGCTAATTTACTACAGTCTACTTTGCATTTCCATCAGCATGGAAACTATTTGTGTGAAGTAAGGTCTCCTTAGTTCAAGGTTATTAGTGTCTTAGGGAAAGAAGATGCATAAAGCATTTGAAAATAAGGTGAATTTTACAAGTCATATATTTGCTAGCAGAAACCTAAAGTCCGTCTTTCTTTTCATGATTTAACAGTGGGATTCAAGGCAGGATTCAAGGCCCTGAGTTTTAAGTTCCCACATGAAAATATCATACAACAAGGCTCCCTACTGAGCCCTAATATATATGCATTTTTAATCTTTTTCTCTACATAAACATTAGCTACCTTAGATGGTACTAGGCAGAACAAATGCCATAATAGGGTTTCAGGAAAGACCCCCATGTATTGTTACCTAATAAGTGTAAGTATTGGGAATGAAAAAAAATTCTACCATGAAATTCGGGGCAACAAATACAGTAGGTAGACTAAAGGTTGTGTTATTCCCATGTAGTGCCCTGATGCTGTTCTTACTGACAATGGTAATGTAAAGAACTCAGTCCCTCTCCCACCCCCTACTACACTTACACATACACACACATACACACACACAGACACACACACACACACACTGAGCTCTATTTCCTTTAAAATGCTCCAAACAAATCAAATATACTTATGGAAAATGGATGTAGATTGTGATGTGCAATTATTTCTCACAGTTAGACCTATTAAAATCAGTCTCATAATTTAAATCCAACTCAATCTTGACCTATGTGATTTGCATGATATCACTTAAAAAGCAAACAACCCCTATAAAATCTCATTCACTAATCCTTTCCATTCTGTCCTGTTTGAAATTCAATAAACAATAGGGATAAACTGCCCAGATTCATAACCACAGTTCAAAAATACTGCTTATTTTGTAAGAAGATTTTTTTTTTCCTAATAATATGTTAGATCCAGATATGGCTACATAATTTCTGGTTCCCTTGTTTAAAAATTATTAAAGACAATGACTACAGAACATTAAACCAAGTGTGGGGCTAAGTATGGAAACTTGTACAAGTGTGCAGACTGCATGCCCATAAAACCAATTATTTTTATACACTACTTTTGTAGTTAGTACACACAAATTACTTCATTTGGTTCCCATAGCCATTTGTGAGATAGGCAAAATAGTTAATATTGGTCTCAATTTTTCCCTGTGACATTTACGCAATTTCTACAAGTTCCTTGTATGGCCACCTAACTTGTAAGTGACAAAGCTGGAATCATAACCCTGACCTCCTGACTTTGAGTTTAGTGTTCTTTCCACTACTATATTGTTTCTTTATGAAAATAACAACACAAAATGTACCTGCCTGCTAATTAGCTATATATTGATAGTGCCTCGATAGAATGCAATTATAAATAATAAAAATAACAGAAATAATAAAAAGCATGCATAAGTAGTCACAAATTGTTATCTGTTTGAAAATCTGTCATTAATTAAACTGTTATTCAATCACAAACTGAGAGTTGGGTATTCTTTTTTCCAACCAAGAAACAAAGCAAAATGAACTAATTAAAATAGCGTTACTTTTTTTCACCAGGAGTGGTTTCAGGCAAAGAAAATCTTTGTGCCCTTTGCCTGTCCACAGCGCTCAGCAAGCCCCTGACAACCTCAACACTAACTGTCATTATAGTGCTTTCTCCTTCCACCTGTATTATTGAAGGTTACTAATGGCAGAACTCAGCCAAGAAAACAGCATTTTATTGTAGTAGCTGATACCTCTCCTGAAAGAGAACTCCATTGCTAATCCAAGTGAAAAACCATAAATTGCCTTTTCTATCTACCTATTCACTTTCAGAATAGGAAAAAAAAATGAAGAAAAAAATGATGGTACTTCTCTCCCCTCTCTTTATCCCCAGTTTGTGTAAAATCTGTTCTTGACCCTCCTATGGTTTCTTTCCAATCTGAAAAGAGATTGCCATGGCAACCAATTTACTAACTCAGTCAAATGACTCTTCTCAGCTTTTTCTGAATGCTTAATTAACACAAATTGTATCATTTATCCAGAACATTGTTCAAACCCTTACTATATGGTGAGACACCTGATGCAGTCTCTTATGAGAAATAAGGTTTGCGGGACGAAAAAAGAAAACTGCTAGGCTGACATCAAAGAACTAATGATGTGAAATCACACAGAGACATAGACACACATACATTTATATACTCTATAATGAACAAAATTTATATATTAGATATACTTATATAAAATATCCTCATTTTATACATTATATATTCTTACTTGTTAGATCCCTTTGATTTGAGGCATTGTGCACTGGTGATTTAAAATTAGGGACTTTGGGTGAGATTTTGTTTCCTTGGAACACCCAGGATGGGAAAGGAGGCTGGCTCACATAATTCAAGAGTAAATGCTTCTTGAAACATAACAAAAGAATTGTTAATAATTTAACTTAACTCAGTTTCCTTTCAGTGCACACTATAGTCTAGTTCATTCATTACAGAGAACAATTGTTACAGGGACAAAAACCAAAGAAAGTCCTTATGAAGGCATAGTCATTGTGTAGAATGTATTATACTCAGATCAACAAACTTTGGTTTGAATAATAACCGTAATTATTTTTGTAATCCCTTGCATTAGCATAACGCTTTCTACTTTGTGAAATGCCCTCCAGGATCTTGTAATCTTTTTTA
Source organism: Mellivora capensis (assembly GCA_004024625.1). Taxonomy (NCBI): domain Eukaryota; kingdom Metazoa; phylum Chordata; class Mammalia; order Carnivora; family Mustelidae; genus Mellivora; species Mellivora capensis. Next base: position 8,213 of record PISX010020594.1, on the reverse strand, counting down.
AAAAATATTTTATTTATTTATTTATTTGCCAGAATAAAGAGAGAGCACAAAGCAGGGGTAGCACCAGGCAGAGGGAGAAGCAGGCTCCCTGTTGAGCAAGGAACCCCATGCAGGACTCCATCCAAGGACCCTGGGACCATGACCTGAGCTGAAGGCAGATGCTTAACCAACTGAGCTACACAGTTGTCCCAGGATATTGCAATCTTATATAACTTTTCCAAATCTTACAGTCATAGGAATGAGCTCCTGCAAAACCACGTTTCAGAGGAGTTTATTTTAGGCTCTAAGAAAGCACTTATTTTCCTCCCCTGGGAATAGATTATATTTATATCATTGCTAGAGGATAGAACCCCTAAACTCCCATCCTTTTTGTTGGCTGGGGAAGAAAGAGAGATAAGAGATAAATATTTTAGGGATGAGGGTGAAGATATCAACATGAACTGCCCAAAAGATAACAATTTGAATTGTAGCACTCCTCTCTTGGGATAGCATGGAGGACTGGAGAGGATGCTCACTCATATTTCCTTCCAGGCCAAGCATCTGGCTTACATTCTAGTATCAATTTTTTATATGTGTGCATTTGATTTCTCCATAACTTTTAAGATGTTTTCTATAATTTTCAAGATTTTTGAGTGTGAAGACTATGCCCATCATATTTTTATGTACTTTTCATAGTCTATCACATGAAGGGTGAGGGTACACAATATTTGTTGCTTTTTTCCATTAAATTCCATAGAAATATATACACACATACACATTTATTTGTTTGTTTATATAAAATATCCCTGGCTTCCTTTCTTTAAGCAGTTGAGTCTAGATGGCCTGTCTCTTTCTTTTCAATTCCTGTTATCCCACAAGAGTGTCAGGATCATTTAAAGCAGGCTCAATCCCCTGGGTCCCAAGCAAAATTTTATACCCCTCATTCCCTGTGCTGCCCAAGATCATCTTTATCATATTCTTTGGGAACACCTTAAAATAGCAGAAAGAACCCAATTTCCAATTCTAACCCTATTCCAATTTAGTTCTGCAACCTTGGGAAAATAATTTAGCCTACCTGGGCTTCAGTGTACTTAATGTCAAAAGAGGTTAAATAGGACTACCTTACTTTTTTTGTTGTTTGTTTGTTTGTGGCATCTATCAAATTAATGAAGAACATCAAATGATGAAATAATGTCACTGCTGAAAGAGACCTTAGAAATCATCTAAAGCAGTCCTGCATTTTAGAGGATCACCGTTATTAATGCTTGCCCAAACTCACACAATAGGAAAGCCAATCCTGTATTTTAGGTTCATATCCCAGGACTATTTGCACTACTTTCTATTAAGATTCTGGAAGCATTAGGAAAGGTACAAATGCAAAATGTTATGAATAGTATTCACTCTATGACTCCTTCAAGCTCTGCAAGGTCTACTGAGGATGGTAAAATACAAGACAGCAATGCCTTTATCAGTGATCACGATAAGAAACAGATACCTTAGCTGCCAAGGAAGGGATAGGAAATCAGTCAATGCCCATAATAAAATAAAACCTAGGTCTTCCCAGATGATAATGAAAGAAGAGTCTATGCATATAAAAGGTGGCTACACCTGCCTTTTGTTCCCCTAGACTCATCTCCCTCTTGGAGGTGTTATTAATCCATCTTGCCATCTCCACGCAGGACACAGAATTGTGATGATTAGTCGGGGAGACACTCTCCCCCCTTTATCTCCATGGACAAATTATATATAACAATATATTCATTTTAATTTTGTGCTACATAGCTGAAACCAGGCTTTTATATTTATACAAGATGAATAAATACCTGGTGACAGTAGAAGGGAAACAAACTTCAAGAGTAACCTATTACTAGATAGTATTATTTCTTTCTTTTTTTTATTAATTTCTTTTCAGCGTAATAGAATTCATTGTTTATGCACCACACCCAGTACTCCATGCCATATGTCCCCTCCATAATACCCACCACCTGGCTCCCCCAAACTCCTACCCCCACCCCTTCAAAACCCTCAGATTGTTTTTCAGAGTCCATAGTCTCTCATGATTTCTAAAACCCAAGATACTTATCCTCGGTAATCTTTCAGAGGGTATGTTCAGACCAAGGTCCCAGAATGCTTCCATGTGGCCATTATAATCACTTCTAACTAGAAAATTCCTCAATTATGTAAGTAAGGGTTCTCTTAGATGTAAAAAAAAAAAAAAAAAAGGAATGCCCTAAAGGATTATATTATCCCTGTTGCTTAAGACTCACCTTATAAATTTGCTTCTTCCCCCAATTAACTGACTCTAGAATTCTATTCCCTTTAAGTGACCCATTGCTGGGCACCTTGGTGGCTTCATTGGTTAAACTTCTACCTTCAGCTAGGGCCATAATCCCGGGGTCCTGGGATTGAGTCCCACATTGCACCCCTGTTCAGCAGGGAGTCTGTTTCCCCCTTACCCCTCCCTCCTACTCATGGTCTCTCTTTCTCTATCTCTCTCATATTCTCCCTCTCTATCTCTCTCATATTCTCCCTCTCTCTCAAATAAATAAATAGAATCTTAAAAAAAAAAAGAGTGACCTATTGCTTACCAGTTCCAACTTTTTCAGTGGGACCAACAAAAGCCTTGGTTGAGACTACCTCATAGATCACTCCCTTTCTTTATACAGTCATACTTCCTTCACTTCCCCACGTGTGTTGATCCCAAGACCACCCCCAATAAACTTCCTGCACGCAAATCTCTGCTTCAGGGTCTGTTTCCTAGGTAACTCTATCAAAGAAGGATGAGGTTCCAGGAATAGTCAAAGGAGGCAGACTAAAATGGGATTTTGAAGTGGGATATATTGCTCACCAGCTAGTGGTTGGGGTCTTCATAATTAGGTTTAAGTGAAGTACTCATAACCCCTAGCATGGTTATAATTACTAAAATCTAAACAGGTTGCAAAGTAAGATGGGATACTGATAGAAGGGAATAGAAGATCCAACAGTTAAGGTTTTTGAAAGGGTTCCAGTAGAGTACTAGTGATAAGGAAAACATAATCACTGAGTAACATTGATTCACTGAAGAAAAACAAGGAAAGTCTAAGCGTAATTCATCACTAATTGAAGGTGAAGCATGAAAGAAATAAGAAGTCTTTGGGAGCATATAAACAGAATGTTATCTCCTGAGTTTAAAGACCAGAAAAAGCTTTGGATTTCATCAAGGCCTTAATTATAAGAGTAACAGAGGTCCTGAGAAAATGGAATGCACATCGCGGGAATTTTTTTTGTTTTGTTTTGTTTTTGCCAAAGTTAGGACCTTGGTTATGAAGAATGTGGCCCTAATATTGGGTAATGAGAACAGTTGTACTGATACTTCAAAAACCTTGCAATCCTAGATTCCCCTGAAGTGGCTCATTCCTCTCTGTTGGACACTATCACTCCCCTTTACCTAAAGACTGTGCATAAGCCTCTGTCTTGCAAATCAATTTGCACCGGTATCCAGCATCTATTCCCACTTCCCCTCCTGGCCCACTAGTCCAAAAGCTAGGGTCAATTAAAAAAAAAAGCTGGCTAGGGAAGTTCTGGGCCTATTGGGGATAAAAATTTACCAGCAGAACCTGGGAGAATATATCTGGTACTGGATCATAAAGGTGCTGGCTGGATCAAGGGAAAGCAGAAGATAAGGTTGAATAAGGGTGAGGGCACTTTTCCATTACAAAGAATTTAATTCCCTGACATGAACTCCTGCTTCATTCATCTTTCACTCATACCTCATAATCAATAATACTGGGACTCTTTTTGCTGGGACTCGTCTTTCAGTTCTCGGTACACTCTTATATACTTTACCAAACAGCTAAAGTGTTACTCATATTATGTCCACTCTCTGCTTAAAATTCCATTGCCATCTTTCTTTAGTTGATCATCTCTAGCTCATCCTTCATGATTTAGCTTACCTCCAAATCCCCACCTTGGGCTAAGTGTCTCTTCTTAATTCTCATAGGCCCCTTTGCAGACCTCTTATATGGTGAACTTATTTAATGAACTTTTTCCCCCACTTCATTTTCAGGACCAGAAACTTAAGTGTTATTCATCTTTGTATTCTCTATATCTGTCATGGCTCCATTTGCATCAAGGCATACAACAGATATTTGACTGAATTGCATGAAATTCATGAACAATTGTCACCTTGAGAATGAGAATCCTTCTTGAATCATAAACAAAGGTCTGCTCATAGCCATTGTCACTATTCCCAAGGTGAAGATTTAGGTTACTGCTTTATGGAGTGGTTGTAAATGAGTTTTAAAGTTTTATATAAATATAGTTACATATATACATACATACACACATATGTATGTATATATGTATATGTATATGTGTGCATATATATGCACACATATAATATCTCAGATAATATATATAATATAATATCTCAGAAATAACTCATTTCTGAACCTGTATGGAAGGTTGATTTCTAAATGGAGAAATAGAAGAGAGTGAGTCAACCGGGTAAATTAGTTTCTCAGTTATGCTCTATCTAGTCTCTTCCTTCATACAACACATTGAAAGTGATCCAATTCTGGAATGCTTGGGTGGCTTAGTGGGTTATGCCTCTGCCTTCACCTCAGGTCATGATCCCAGGGCCCTGGGATCAAGTCCTGCATCAGGCTCCTTGCTCAGTGGGGAGCCCGTCTCCCTCTGCCTGCTGCTCCCCCTACTTGTGCTCATGCTCTCATTCTCTCCCTCTGTCAAATAAATAAATTATTTTTATTTGATTTATTTATTTGAAAGAGAGAGGGAAAGAGATCACAAGTAGGCAGAGAGTCAGGAAGAGAGGTAGGCAAAGCGAGGGGGGAAGCAGGCTCCCTGCTGAGCAGAGAGCCCAAGGCAGCCAGGCTAGATCCTAGGACCATGAGATCATGACCTGAGCCAAAGGCAGAAGCATAACCCACTGAGCTACCCAGGTGCCCCAAATAAAATCTTAAAAAAAAAAGGAAAATGACCAAATTCTACCTGCTTCAAATATTCTAACTACAGAGAGATCAATTTCCTTCTAATTAATACGTGTCTTGGTGGCATCAAAAATTGATTCAACACTCAACTATTTCAAAAAATGAAGCTAAAACTTACAGTTTAAAAAATAATAAGTATAGAAGGATTCAATCTCCTAATACTGGTAAAAGCAAACTCAAAACTCTGGAATGCTATGCTCTGCTATTTAAACTTTTTTAATTGAAGTTAAATTAAGCAATTTGACATTTGATATTTCTCAGACTGCTAGAGGAGGATCTGGGGATAAGAATCATTATGCATATATAAAGAAGGTGGCATCCCTCTTACTAGGAATTTATTGTGTCAAGAAGGCCACTCACACCAAAATACTGCCACTTATTGAAGCTTAAATGGGTATCATAAAAGGGTATCATATAGCCCATAGCATAGCTATTTGCCTGCAGATTCTATTTATGCATTTTTTAACATATATATGCCAGGTGCAAGGCAAATTCTCCTGAGAGGCAACACTATTGCATGAACGAACTTATCATGTCAGTCTGAAGGAGAAAGTGGCACTTGTAAAGAAGAGAGTGGCACCAAAAAGAAGGAAATATGGAAACTGAAGGTTGATGTTGCAGAGACTAACTTAGTTATCTTATAATTTAGCTGAAAGGTTTTCCTGATTGAGAAAGTTATTTTATATATATATATATATATATATATATACATATATATATATACACACACACACACATATATATATACACACACATATATATATACACACACACACACATACTTATGATGGAGCCCTGATACTGTTAGGTTCTTATAGTGTTTATTGCCCATAAACTCTGAGGAACTGAAGGAAGGTCCTGTAGGGATATCTTTAGGAGGATATCACTTATATTGTTAGGAGGAGTTTTGGAGGAGTTTATGTATGTATATATGTAACTATATCTAGTATTATGATAGTCAACGGACTTTCAAGTAGTGGGCAGTGAACATAATCATACAGTAATTGATAACTCTTTAGAAAGCAAAAGTGGATGCATGATTAAGCACAGTATGTGTAGAAACAGCACAAAAATTTTAGAGTTAGAATGTCTGTTTGGGATACTGGAATCAGTCTAAAGAGGTAAGATTTAAATGTCCTATTAATGAGTTTATCATTTATCTGATTATTTTGAGCAGAGATATGACACCATATCCATATTTGTAAAAATAACTTCCAAATGGAATGTAGAAAAGGATAAAGAGAAAAGAACATGGAAGACCAGGTAAATAGAGTTGTGATGCAAGGATCATCTACATCAGAATTACCTGGGAGAAAAAGGAAAAAAAAAAAGAATTACCTGGGAGAAAAGGGAAAATGCTTGTTAAAATTCCAATGCTCAGTTTCCATCCCCAGATCTGCAGAATTAGAATCTCTAACAGCAAAGCCTGGATAATCTACTTTTTCTAAGATATTCCCAGGAAGATGTTAGAACTACTAAATTCTGCTCTAAAGAGCTATGTTCTCATACTTTAATACTAATTATTATCACCTGTGCGTAACAATGTAGCTTCCGGGTTCCCACCCATAGAGATTCTAATTATATACATCTGTAGCCCAGGACTCTTCAAAAACACTCCTCCAGTGATTCTGATCATTTATCAAGTTTGAGAACTGCAAAGTAATGAATTGATATTAAAAATGAAAAGAAAAGAATATTTTTTCAGAAGATATTTTCATAATATAATAAAATATTTTGTTAGGTTTTTATGTTGAAAGTGAGGAAAAAGAGATAGATTGATAGAATACTGCACTAGGATTCTCGATCTTTTACTTCACACCTTGATTCTGTTCCTCTTAGCTGTGTGACCTTGGGCCCATTATTTCCCCACCTCTGGATTCTTTAAAATGTAAAATAAATGAGTTAAATTTGATATGGGTTCTCAAATATGTTCCACAGGTATTTCATAAATGTGATACACATGCACTATAATGGTTTAATGACCAAATGTTTGCACAATCATGACGTTAAACAATGAAACAATTTGTTTACAGGGTAATATCTCAGAGCACTTGATATGTTTGTGTTCTCTGAATCTATAAAAAGAGAGTTGAAAATGCAGTGTTTCATAAACTTATTTGAACATGAAACACTTTTAAGATTGTTACACTGCCTTAATGTTTTGCAGAACATACTTTAAGAAATACCAGCCTAAAACACATTTATATTAGCACTCCAAAAAAAAATAAAATCTAACAAAATATGTACCAGATCTATATGAAGAAAACTATAAAAATTCTGGCAAAATAAAGAAAATGAATAAATAAATGGAGAGATAGTCAATATTTACAGATTAGAAGACTCAGTATTGTCAAGGTATCTGTTCTTCCTAAGGGATTCAGTGGGATTCCTAAGGGATTCCTGGGATTCAGGGCAATCCCAAACAAAATCCCAGCGAGTTATTTTATGAACTGATTTTAAAGTTTATATAAAGAGGTAAAAGGCCCAGAATAGCCAACACAATATTGAAGAACAAAGTTGAAGGGCTGAAACTACCGAAACTCAAAATTTACTGTGAAGCTACAGTAATCAAGACAGCATGGTATCAGCAAAATAATACACAAGTAGAACAACAAGAGAGCAGACAGTCCAAAATAGACCCACATAAATATAGTCAATTCATCTTTGACAAAGAAGCTAAGGCAATACAATGGAATAAATACGGACTTTTCAACAAACAATGCTGAAATCATTGGACAACCACATGCAAAAAAAAAAAAAAATCTAAACACAGACCTTATGCCCTTCACAAGAATTAACTCAAAATGGATCATGGACCTAAATGTAAAACAAAAAATTATAAAACTCCTTGATGACAACATAGGAGAAAACCTAGATGATCTTAGGTAAAATGCTAACTTTTTGCATATAACATCAAGGCCGATCCACAAAAGAAATAACTTTTGCTCTGTGAAAGACTATCTTAACAGAATGAAGAGACAGGTCATAGACTGAGGGAAAATATTTGCAAAAAAATTTTGCAAAATATTGCAAAACATCTGATAAAGAACTATTATCCAAAATATATAAAGAACTCATAAAACTCAACAAGAAGAAAACAAACAACATAATTTAAAAATGGACCAAAGTCAGAGAAAGACAACTATCATATGATCTCCCGGATATGAGGAAGTGGAGATGCAACATGAGGGGTTGGGGGGTAGGAAAAGAAGAAAAGAAACAAGATGGGATCCGGAGGGAGACAAA
>PISX010020593.1:19605-35532 GCA_004024625.1 Mellivora capensis | reverse complement strand
TCACTCAGCATAATCTCTTCCAGTCCCGTCCATGTTGCTACAAAAGTCGGGTATTCATCCTTTCTGATGGAGGCATAATACTCCATAGTGTATATGGACCACATCTTCTTTATCCATTCGTCTGTTGAAGAGCATCTTGGTTCTTTCCACAGTTTGGCGACCGTGGCCATTGCTGCTATAAACATTGGGGTACAGATGGTCCTTCTTTTCACCACATCTGTATCTTTGGGGTAAATACCCAGCAGCGCAATTGCAGGGTCATAGGGAAGCTCTATTTTTAACTTCTTAAGGAACTTCCACACTGTTCTCCAGAGTGGCTGCACCAATTTGCATTCCCACCAACAGTGTAAGAGGGTTCCCCTTTCTCCACATCCTCTCCAACACACGTTGTTTCCTGTCTTGCTGATTTTGGCCATTCTAACTGGTGTGAGGTGGTATCTCAATGTGGTTTTAATTTGAATCTCCCTAATGGCTAGTGATGATGAACATTTTTTCCTGTGTCTGATAGCCATTTGTATGTCTTCATTGGAGAAGTGTCTGTTCATATCTTCTGCCCCAAAAATAGACACTTTTGATGGAAAGATTATATTGCAGTTTCTTCATTTAAGTATGTTTTAGGTTTTTAAAAATGAGTATTAAAAACAAAACAAAAATTTAATGTGTTTGCCATAGTTCCTATTGCATAATTATTTGTTCATGTGTTTCTCTTTTCCAACAGACAGTGGTATATCCTTATTCTTCTTTTTGTGTCCCCAGTCCTCCAGTGCACCTAGATTAATACCGAACAGTAGTGTTCGGCATATATATGACAAGTATTCAGCATATGTTTGAATATATTAAATGAGATAAAAGTACTCTCATGAGTCCTATAACTTAAGATTTTAATGTTTTATAACAATACCACGTAAATGTTATTTAATTTCCTAGGAACATTTGAATTGTTATTTGTCAATCTACCTTCTGCTTCTTCTTATGAAGTAATTTTATGATGCTACGTACTTAGCACCTGTGCACCTAACACATTTCTAGTTCTTTATAAAGCTGTTTTTTTTCTTTTTAAAATTTTTATTTATTTATTAGAGAGAGAAGGAGCATGAGTGGGGGAAGGGGGAGATCACAGAGCACAGAGCCTGATGCTGGGCTTGATTCCAGGACTCAGAGGTCATGACTTGAGCTGAAGTCAGATGCTCAACTGACTGAGCCACCCAGATGCCCCATAAAGCTGTTGTTTTCAACCAAGGTGTATGTGTAGGGACGTTTTTAGTTTTCACAGTTACTTGGGAGGAACTAGTAATATTTAGTAGGTTGGGACCTTGAATGTTAAGCTCCTGTATAACCAAGAATTATGCTTTCTATAGTGCCAGAGTGCTCCTGTTTAGAGACATTGCTACAAACAATGTGATGAAAAAAATCTATGTTCCACATTTTTTTTCCACATCCTCAACATTTATTTATCTTTTTTTTTTTAATTTTTTAAAATTTATTTATTTGTCAGAGAGAGAGAGCGAGCACAGGCAGACAGAATGTCAGGCAGAGGGAGAAGTAGGCTCCCCGCCGAGCAAGGAGCCCGATGTGGGACTTGATCCCAGGACGCTGGGATCATGACCTGAGCCGAAGGCAGCCGCTTAATCTTAACTGAGCCACCGAGGCGTCCCTATTTCTTATCTTTTTAATTGCCCTTCAGATAGGTGCAAGATATAACTCATTGTTCATTGTTTGTTTGTTTGTTTTTCCTTTTGAAGGCATATGTGTGTGTGTGTGTACACACATTTTTAAGTTCTAGATTTTTTTAAAGATTTTTTTAATTTATTTGACAGAGATCACAAGTAGGCAGAGAGGCAGGCAGAGAGAGAGGAAGGGAAGCAGACTCTCTGCTGAGCAGAGAGCCCGATGTGGGGGCTTGATCCCAGGACCCTGAGATCATGACCTGAGCCAAAGGCAGAGGCTTTAACCCACTGAGCCACCCAGGTGCCCCAAGTTCTACATTTTTAAAAGATTTTTTTTTAAATTCCAGTTAACATGCAGTGTAATATTAGTTTCAGGTGTACAATTTAGTGATTCAGCTCTTACATAGAATACCCAGTCCTCATCATAACAAGTGCTTTCTATGTTCTGTAGTTTTAAGTTGCCTTAGAGGTCCAAATAAATATGGGAGGTCATTAATAAAATGAACATATATTTTCTCATAAGACTATTGTTATAGGATTTATGTTCCCAATCTAGTGCACAAAAGCCCATTTAACCTGTTATGTCAAGGAGTCATAATAGTAAAAATGCTAATTATTCAGTTGAATTCTATTATAATATTTCCCCCAACTTTAAACATTTATATTTTGTTGTGAAGTGTGTTGTTATCTTTTTAATATCTGTGAGTTCTGCCATCATGTTCTCCTTATTCCCTACCTGATATTGTCAATTTGTATTTTCTGGTTTTACTTTTTTTTTTTTAATCAGTGTCAGTTTGAGTTTATAACTTTTATTAATCTTTTTAAAGAATAAACTCTTGGCTCTTTTGAGTTTTTCTATTTTATTTTATTTTATTTTTAAAGATTTTATTTATTCATTTGACAGAGATCACAAGTAGGCGGAGAGGCAGGCAGAGAGAGAGGAAGGGAGACGGGCTCCCCGCTTGAGCAGAGAGCCTGACACGGGGCTCAGTCCCAGGACCCTGAGATCATGACCTGAGCTGAAGGCAGAGGCTTTAACCCACTGAGCCACCCAGGCGCCCCAAGTTCTTCTATTTTAAAAACTATTTTTATTTTTATTTTTATTTTTTTTTAGAGAGGGCGGGGGAGGAGCAGAGGGAGAGGAAGAGAGAGAATCCGAGGCAGGCCCCACACCCAATGCGCCCTATGTGGGGCTTGCCTTGGGGATTCTTTCCTTTCCTCTCTCTCTGCCTCTATGCCCCCACTCTCTCTCCCCCCTCTCTCTTTCTCTCTCTCCCTGCCTCACAAATAAATAAATAAATAAATAAATCGTTAATTAAAAAAGTATATAATCCTACATAACCACAATACCATGATCATACCCAAGAAATGTAATATTGGTGCAATAGTGTCCATATTTATATTTCTTCAGTTATTTCCAAAATGTATATATACCTTATTTTTATTCTTGATCCAGGATCCAATTGAGTATTACATATTACACTTGACTTTAATATCTCTAGTCTTTAAAACTTTTTGACTTTTTTTGTTTATCTTTCATGACATTTTTATAGAATTCGAGTTAGCAGTTATCTTGAGGAATGTCTTATAATCTGGATTTAAAGATTTTTATTTTTTGACAGCAGAGATAGAAAGCATAAGTAGGCAGAGTGGCAGGCAGAGGGAGAGGGAGAAGCAGGATCCCCCCCGAGCAGGGAGGCCCGACATGGGGCTCTATCCCAGAACTCTGGGATCATGACCTGAGCCAAAGGCAGAAGTTTAACTTACTGAGCCACCCAGGCTCCCCTTTTATAATCTGGATTTTATATGATTGTTTCTCCTTGATAAGATTCAGGTTAGGGGCTCCTGTGTGGTTCAATCATTAAGCATCTGCCCTCTGCTCAGGTTGCAGTTGAGCTCCCTGCTCCAGAGCCTGCTTCTCCCTTTCCCTCTGCCTGCTGCTCCCCCTGCTGTGCTTTCTCTCTTTGTCAAATAAATAAAATAAAATCTTTAAAAAAAAAAAAAAAAAGATTCAAGTTAAGCAGTTTGGTAACATTACTATATAGGTGATATCATTACTTCCCCTTACCTCATGTCAGGAGACAATATCAGTTTGTCTTATTACTAGTTAATCATTTAGTTAAAAGTTGGTTAATCTGGTGTCCATCAGATGTCATCCTGCAAAATGTACCTCAGTCTTATACATCATTTGAAAATATAGGACTATTACATTTTTCAACAATCTGAAGCCATTATTGTCTTTAGATTACTAATAAGTTTTTTCTTTCTCTTAGTCAAATTAAGTATACAAAAGCTAAGTCTATATGAATGTAGAGCAATTGCACAGAACTGAAATTTGGTGGGTCTGATATTTTAAGACTGTAGATCTTTGAGCATCAGTGAGTTTGTAAATTTGTTAAGTATATTAATATTGAATGTACTTAGCTCTTGTCATAGTTGAGTCTTAGAAGCTTACCTACAGCAGATTGTACATCTTGTAAGAGTTTGGAATCATTTCTGATTTACTCATTTCATTTGTTCGCATCCCACAAAATTTTGTTACATGCTTAGTTTTGTAAAGCTATTGAGGAAGTGGATAAGTAAAAGTTTTTGCTTTTATTTTAAGTGGTAAGTGGTCTGCTTAAAGTAAAATTTCTATAAATTATATATATATATATAATTAATGGTAAAAGAAAAACACCAACAATTTAAAAATAAATTTCCTCTAAACTTGTTGCTTGATTTTCTTTTGACATACATAAAATTAAGGCTCTCAACTAAATGCTAATTTACGTAGTTTAGGCATGACTCTAATATGACATTTATATTCTAGGTTTGGGTGGGCACCATTGGGTCAGGCCCCAAGGGTCGGAATCTCTGTGCTACCTTCCAGCACACAGAAACATTTGAGTTCCAGGATGAAGTGGGAGAACTTTTGTTATCTGTGTGTCATACTGTGCGCCAAGGAATTTTATGTTTCTTGCCATCTTATAAGGTAAGGCAACATTTATTTTTTCTTTTGCCTTTAAAAAAATCACACGGGATTACCACGATAAGCTTTCAGAGTTCAAAAGCAACAGAAGAATTCGTTTTCTAAGCATCATATATAATTTTACTTATTTATTAAGATATTGCTTGCTCAATCACTCTTTTACTTGAAATTCTAAGAGATTAAAAGTCTTCAAACAAGGTTAGTTATATAAATCTGTTTATGTGTTTATGTGTATGTGTACATTATTTTTATTTTATGTGTTTATGTGTACATTTTTTTAAAATTTTTTAAAAAATTTATTTATTTGTCAGAGAGAGAGGGGGAGAGAGCGAGCACAGGCAGACAGAATGGCAGGCAGAGGCAGAGGGAGAAGCAGGCTCCCTGCCGAGCAAGGAGCCTGATGTGGGACTCGATCCCAGGACGCTGGGATCATGACCTGAGCCGAAGGCAGCCGCTTAACCAACTGAACCACCCAGGCGTCCCAATGTGTACGTTATTTTTATTTTAGGGACAGCTTGATTTTTTTCATAGCTTAAGAAAAGCATTCTTCACTTAAATAAATTATACTTTTTTTTTTAAGATTTTATTTATTTATTTGACAGAGAGAGATCACAAGTAGGCAGAGAGGCAGACAGAGAGAGAGGAAGGGAAGCAGACTCCCCAGTGAGCAGAGAGCCTGATGTGGTGCTCGACCTCAGGACCCTGGGACCACGACCCAAGCTGAAGTGGCTTTAACCCACTGAGCCATCCAGGCGCCCCATAAATGATACTTTTGAATGTTTCATTAATCTGAATCTAAAGTCAGACTTCCTTTGTTACTCATGTTTTTTACTTCATGTATTTGGCTAGATATTTTTCTAGCTTTTAAAGTCATTCTGATTTTTAATAATATTTTCTTGTGTAAAATTGAGTTCTATAGTGTATTTTAGTCCTCATATTCAAAGCATTAAAACCACATATAATTCCTGAGAGTAAAAGACTTTATCAAGTGACCCTTAAAGGTGGTAATATTAGGAGTATGGCCTTAGGGAGGTGCTTAAGTCATGAGGTCAGAATTCGTATGAATAGGATTAATGTTTGTAAAAGAGGATCTGAGAGAAACCTTGCCCCTTCCACCATGTGAGGACATAGAGAAAAGGTGCCACCTATTAACCAGGAAATGGGCCCTCACCAAATGTGACCACGCTGGTGCCTTGATCTTGGATTTTCCAGCCTCCAGGACTGTACATGATAAATTTGAGAAGAGTAAAATCTTGGTAACAATCCCAGAAAGGGAGCCAGAAATGCCCAGTTGAGTAAATGAAAGATTTCATATTCTAGGCTTCAAAGGCATTGTAAGAATGATTCTTTATATGCTAGGAAGTAGTTTGGTATCTTTTGTTTTTTTGTTTGTTTCTATTTTTTGTGTATATAGAGGAAAACCAAATCTAATATAAAGTTATTAAAATTGACAATAATGTAATTGCCATTGAAAAAGTTACAGTGAAAAACAGACTGTTTGTTGAATAATGAACTGTATCTTTTGGTATCTTTTATTATTTTCTCAATAAAATTTTCATTAGCCAATCTCAGTAGTTTAAAAATATATTCTAATTCTTTATATATTTAGGTGAAATATATCACTTGGTAGGAGAAAAGTAACTACTCTAAATATAAAAGTAATGTTACCTCCTAAATTTAATTTTTAGAATAGATTTAGCACAGTATTAATTTTATAGTTACTGAAATTGATGATTATTGGGTGACTACAGAGACTAACATTTAAGTATACTTTTTAGCAGATTTATCAATTGGCTTAACAAATGGATTATTTTTCTGCTTCTACCTTTTCAACAAAAAACAATGGGAAGATACAGAAAATAAGCTTTCAAAAGTATTTTGTTTTGGTTTTAGTTTGGTTCTTTTATTAATAGTGGGATTGATAGTTCTCTGGGGGTTTTGCTTATTATTTTCTGATTTATTGTCTTTGTACCATATTTATCTTTTTTATTGATTTAAATGGACTTTTAATAGATCACATGAATATTAATTCTCTATAAAACATATAAAAAATTCTCCAGTTTTTCATTTTTGGATTATTATAATTATTTAAGTTTTAAAAATTTAATTTGTTGCCCAAGTAATTCTTATACATAATTAAGTAATAAAAATGATTATAATGAAAAACAGCAGTCCCCTTACTCACTTCTCACTTTTCAGTCCTATACCTCAGAGGCTTCTCAAATCTTTGACCTATTCCTCTAATATTTATTGTTATTTCTTTTTTTAAAATTGTGGTGAAACACACATAACATACAATGTATCATTTTAACCATTCTGTGAGTATACAGTTTAGTGCTGCTAAATATATTCGCAATTTATGCAACCATAAACACTGTCCGTTTCTACAACTTTTGCATCATCCCAAATAGGAATTCTCTAACTATGAAATAATAGCTCCTTAGATCCCCTCCCTGCAGTCCCTTGTAATCTCTATTCTACTTTCTGTCTGTAAGAATTTTTCTGTCATAGGTCCCTCATGTAAATGGAATCATACAGTATTTGTCCTTTGGTAACTCTTATTTCTCTTAATATAATGTTCTCAAGTTTCGTCCATGTTGTAGCATGCATCACAGTTTTATTTTTTATGGCTGAATAATATTCCACTGTATGTACCACATTTTGTTAATCCATTCATTTCTCAATGGTGACTTGGGTTGTTCCCACTTTTTGGCTAATGTGAATAATGCTGCTATGAACATTGGCATACAGATACCTGTTTGTGCCCTTGGCTTTCAATTCTTTGGGATATATACCTAGAAATGGTATTGCTGTATCATATGGTAATTCTGTATAACTTTTTGAGGAACCAACATGCTGTTTTCCACAGCAACTGTACAATTTTAGATTTAGAAAAGAGCACTACATAAAGATTTCCATTTTTCCACATCCTTGCCAACATTTGTCTTTTTCTGTTTTTTTGGTTCCTACCCATCCTAATGGATATGAAGTGGTATTTCCTTGTGGTTTTGATTTGCATCTCCCTAATGATTAGTGATGTTTGTTGTGCTTATTATCCATTTGTGTATCTTCTTTGGAGAAATGTCCATTCAAGTACTTTGCTCATATTTGAATCAGGTTTTTGTTGTTTCTATTGTTGAGTTTTAGGTCTTCTTTATATGTTCTATATGTTAATCCCTTATCAGATATATGCTTTATAAATATTAATTCATTCTTTGTCTTTTCACTCTGTTGGTAGTGTTCTTTGATGAATAAAAGTTTTAAATTTTGAAATTTGATCAAGTTTAATTGCCTATTTTTTCTTTTGTTATCTCAGCTTTTGGTGTCATAACCAAGAAATTATTGCTAAATCCAATATCATGAAGATTTCCCCCTATGTTTTCTCTAAGGGCTCAATAGTTTAGCTGTTACGTTTAGATCTTTTAACCATTTTGAGATAATTTTTTAAAAAGATTTTATTTATTTATGTATTTATTTTAGAGAGTGAGAGAACACAGGGAGGAGCAGATGCAGAGGGACAAGCAGACTCTGCGCTGAGTGTAGAGCCAGACATAGGGCTTGATCCCACCATCCTGAGATCACCAACTGAGCTGAAATCAAGAGCTGGATGCTCAATTAACTGAGCCACCCAGGCACCACAAGATAATTTTTATATATAGTGTGAGGTACGGGTCCGCTTCATTTTTTTTTTTTTTTGCATGTGGATACCCAGTTTTCCCAGCATCATTTGTTGAAAAGATTATCTTTTCTCCATTGAAGTGTCTTGGTACCTTTGTTGAGAACCCATTAACCACATATGCAAGGACTTAAGTGTGGACTTCCTATTCTCTTTCCTTGGTCTATAAATCTATCCTTATGCCATTACTGTTTCAAATACTTCAACTTTGCAGTAAGTTTTAAAATCAAGAAGTGTAGATCCTCTAATATTGTTCTTTTTCAAGATTGTTTTGGCTATTTGGAGTTCCTCAGGATTCCTAGTGCATTTTAGGATGGGTATTTTTTCTTTTTCTGCAAAAGAATGCTGTTGGGATTTTGATAGGGATTGCATTGAATCTATATTTTGTTTTGGTGGTATTACTAATAATATTATTAATTCTTCCAATTCATGGACATGGGATGTCTTTCCATTTATTTATGTCTTCTTTAATTGTTTTCAGCAATGTTTAGCGGTTTCAGGGTACAACTCTTTAACCTTGGTTAAATTTATTTCTAAGTATATTTTTTTTAATGCTGTTGCAAATGGATTGTTTCCTTAACATCCTTTTCCAGTTTTTCATTGCTGCTGTATGGAAAGAGAACTGATTTTTCTGCATTGATTTTTGTATCCTAAAACTTGCCTGAATTTATTTGCTTTATATTTGGCGGGTTTGGGGGTGGGAAATCTTTTACTTTCTATTTATGAGATCATATCTTCTGCAAACGGAGATCATTTTAATTTTTCCTTTACAATTTGGATATCTCTTACAATTTGGATATCTTTTATTTCCTTTTTCTTTCCTGATTATTCTGGCTAGATCTTAAACTACTATGTTGAATAGAAGCTACTGTGTTGAATAGAAGGGGTACAAACTGACATCCCTGACTTGTTCCATTGAGTGTGATGTTAGCTGTGGGTTTTTCATATATTGCTTTATAATGTTGAAGAAGTAGAGGCTGCCCTGATGTCTTAGGCATGTGATTCTCTCAACCACATGACAGCTTCTTCAAAGCCAACAAGGGTGTCTCTTTTCAGAACTGCAATAATCTTGTAAGGATTTTACCTGATCAAGTCAGGTCCACCCAGGTTAATCTCTCTTTTGATTAACTCAAAACTAGTTGAGGTGGATTTTAGTCACATCTGCAAAGTCCTTCTACCTTTGCTACATAATATAACCTAATCATGAGGTGAAATCTTATTATTCACATTTATCTCACTCAGAGTGAAGGGGAGAAGTTTATACAGAGTGTGTACAGAGGGCAGAAATCTTGGAAGCTATCTTGGACTTCTTCCTACACAGGGGTAAATCATCAGGGTAAGAAAAGAGTTAACCATTAGGATCAGGATTTGCTTCTTTGGCATATGCAGAGAAGATTGAGTAAAGTGAAATGAGATTTGTGAAATGTAGTCAGGTAGCAAAGGCATCATGACTGGCACATAATAAGTTCTCCATAGGTGCTTGTTCAGTGAACACATAAATGTATGGATATTAATTCTCCTTGGTCCAAGTCTTCCTTATTGTGTCTAAAATCCGAGATATTTTAGAACTACAAGCTAACATCTCTGTGATTTGTACCATAGATCAATACATTCTAATCCCTGCATATTTATTTCTAAATTGAGAAGGAACTTTTAATATTCTTTTTTTTTTTTAAGATTTTATTTATTTATTTGAGAGAGAGAGCATGAGAGGAGAGCGGTCAGTGGGAGAAGCAGACTCTCTGCGGAGCAGGGAGCCTGATGCGGGGCTCTATCCCAGGACTTCAGGATCATGACCTGAGCCGAAGGCAGTTGCTTAACCAACTGAGCCACCCAGGCACCCCGAGGAACTTGTAATATTCTTAATTAAATTTTTTAAAATACCAAAATTATTTACATTGAGAAACT
Source organism: Mellivora capensis (assembly GCA_004024625.1). Classification (NCBI taxonomy): domain Eukaryota; kingdom Metazoa; phylum Chordata; class Mammalia; order Carnivora; family Mustelidae; genus Mellivora; species Mellivora capensis. Next base: position 25,310 of record PISX010020593.1, on the reverse strand, counting down.
TGCTTATATTATAGTTAAGATCTTTCTGGGAAATCTAGTAATGTTATTCACATTTATTTTTATCTACTGGATCCACTGAGGAAATAATTACTGAAAGTGTACTTCATGCCAAGGACTGCAAAGCCCTGTTGAAGATTCAGAAATGAACAAGATCTCTCATTCTTTTATCCCTTCCAGATGATTTCAGTTTTGGTAGTAGTATCAAATATGTTGTATACAAATCTCTATGGTAGTTGACAAAATCTATAATCATTAGGAAGATAAAAGTGATAGGGAGTTAAGAGCAGGAGGAGACCACATTTGATTGAATGAATCAGTGATGCTTTTCTAGAGGAGATGCTACTTCAGTGGGTGTTAAAAAAGGTGAGTAGATTTGCAGTGGTGGATATGGTAGTGGAGATTGTATTTTAGACTGAGGGTATCATATTAGCAAAGTCATAGAAAAAGGTTTTTTAGTTTTATGTTTTTAATTTTTTTCTGTAGAAAATATTTTTTTTCTTTTCTTTATTTTTTTATAAACATATTTTTATCCCCAGGGGTACATGTCTGTGAATCGCCAGGTTTACACACTTCACAGCACTAACCATAGCACATACCCTCCCCAATGTCCATTACCCCACCCCCCTTTCCCTCCCCCCTCCCGCCAGCAACCCTCAGTTTGTTTTGTGAGATTAAGAGTCACTTATGGTTTGTCTCCCTCCCAATCCCATCTTGTTTCTTTTCTTCTTTTTCTAGCCCCCTAGTCCCCCATGTTGCATATTTTTATAATCATGAGTTCAGGTTACCTGTGTGAAAGAACTTTAGCTTAAGGACTAAAGAACTAAAGAACTCAGTTTAACGACTGAGCCACCCAGGCACCCCTGTCTTTCTCATTTTTAAGCTATATTGCATTTAATCTGAAGGAGAAACCGAATTATTCCATTTAAACTATTTTTTTTATTTTTTTTAAAGATTTTTTATTTATTGGTCAGAGATCACAAATAGGCAGAGAGGCAGGCAGAGAGAGAGGAGGAAGCAGGCTCCCCGCAGAGCAGAGAGCCAGATGTGGGGCTCGATCCCAGGACCCTGGGATCATGACCCGAGCTGAAGGCAGAGGCTTTAACCCACTGAGCCACCCAGGCGCTCCTATTTTTTTTCCGATTTAGATGCTTGAAGTTTCTATAGATTATGGATTTGCCTTATTTTAAGTAATCAACCAAGCCTTTTTAAGGAACATTTCTTCCACAATGTTAAGTAGAAAGAATCTTCATGGTGGTGAGGCCTTTGGGGTTATGAGAGGTTAGGTGTAATTCTTAAGAATTTTTTGTTTTGGAGTGCCTGGGTGGCTCAGTTGGTTAAGTGTCTGCCTTCGGCTCAGGTCATAATCTTAGTGTCCTGGGACTGAGTCCTGCGTCTAGCTCCCTGCTCAGCGGGAAGTCTGGTTCTCCCTGTCTTCTGCTCATTTTCTCTCTCTCTCTCAAAAATAAATAAAATCTTTACTAAAAAACAATTTCTCTTTTTAATTAACAATATTTGTTCGTTTGTTCATTCCTTCATCAATTTTTTTATTTAACAAACATTTATTGGGCACATACTATATTCTGAGTAGACAACTCAAATTACTTGGCCAAGGTCATATGTTTAATTAATGAAAGCACGTGCCTTAGGACTCTTGATTTTCTGGCCCAGTTCTATCTTCATAATAGCATTCTAGAGTTTGATACATGAAATATAGTTGATCTGATAATTATTAATTTGGTCTATTTTTATTTAGAATTATATACAGGTTTATATGAATACCTATATATTTGTATATCAGTATTTATATTTGCTTTTCACATTTAGCTTTGTTTGTGAGGTAAACTATTATCCTTGGAAGGTAGACATAAGAGCTACTATGAAGGGGTATGCTGAAAAGTGGCTTCTAATGAGTTAGTGATCAAATGTTCTGAAAAATAGGAGATCATTTGGAAAGTAGCTACTTAAATAACCAGATTTTTGCTTTATTTGTGTGTGTGTGTGTGTGTGTGTGTGTGTGTGTGTGTATCTTTGTATGTGCATGCATATAGTCATTCATGCCATTTGTCTATAAGTAATATGTGTGCATTTGTGTCATATCTGGCTTCAAAGGACCTTTATAAAAATATATTGATTATAATTTTTTAAGTGAAGAATCTAGGGAGAATAAGAGCAGGGAAGTTAAGTTTAATTAGAGTCAAGGATGGTCGGATAGATTTCTAGCTCGAAGAGGCAAGGGTCAAGCAGTAAATCTAGAAGCTGCATTCAAACTGCTTGTGTATCCCCCACTCTCTAACCTTGATTCTAAACTATATTTTCCATGGCTGAGACCATAGATATAGAAAGCACTTTTGGTGAAATGACAGGCAAATTGGTTAAGTTTAACTCATGATTAATTTACTATACAATATCCATATTAAAGCAATTTATTTGAATTTAATATGAGATAGAAAAACTTGGAGGCCCCAGGCATTTGTCTTGGTTACAATCTTTAATATCCATCTATAGTCAATCTTTGTAATAGTAACCAATAGATTTTTCTTTTTGGCTGACGGTTTCAGATTGGCAGCTTTTGAATTTAGATGATTTGGGTGTTGACGGTAGGCTGCAATGGTAGCCTCCAAATATTGCCTATTAGGCAGGCTCTCCCAATGGTAATGGGACAGAGAAGCTGACAGCCCACATTAAAATGCTTAAATCACATAGTTTATTAAATAAATTTAAAACCACAATAAGAAGCAAGGGAATAGAGTTGAGGGTTAGTTAATACATTTAGGACAGAGTACAAATGGGGCACCTGGGTGTCTCAGATTTTTAAGCATCTGCCTTTGGCTTAGGTCATGATCCCGGGGTTTTGGGATCAAGTCCTGCATCAGGCTCTCTGCTCAGTGCAGAGTCTGCTTCTCCCTCTGCCTCTCATGAATAAATAAATAAAATCTTAAAAAAAAAAAAAGTGAGAGTACAAGTGTTTGGAAGGACTACATTACCTAAATCCTGGGTTATACAGTGTTTGTATGTCTTGTCTTTATCTCTCTGCTATTTCAGTTTTCCTTACAGATGCATGGAATGGTTACAAAGACTAAAAATGAGGTTTGAGTAAGGTGCCACAATAATGGAAAGTGCTCAAAGCTAATGCTCATGCTTATTTTATTAGGGAAAAGTAGGGGTGAGTGCACTTGGCCATAGTTGTAGTCACCAATCAGCCTGCTGGGCAACCATGTATAAATTTACTTTTCTTGAGCAGAAGATATGTGGGACCAGGATGGGTGTCAAGAATGGATGGCTGAATTAAGTGTTCTTGAATATTGAGTGTTTCATATGCCTCAGATATATTTAATATATTTTGAATATTTAGTGTCTACTTGATCCATCCTTCCCTTTCCATCTGTGTGCCTATGCATAAGCTACGCTTATTTGTTTAACGTGTTTTATGGGTTTCCAGCTTCTATCTAGGGCTTGAACATCTTGTGAATTTCGCCCATCCATTTGGTTTCTTGCCTTTTGTATTAGAATTGAATATTCTCAAGTAATACAACAAATGCAAACTATAGATGTGACTTTTTTCAGTCTCTTGACTTCAGTTTTAAGGTGCCGGATACCCAAGGGTTACTACATTTTAAAACTCTTTTGAAAGACATGGCAGTTTCTATAGGACATAGTGAATGAATGGTTAGAATTCATACAAGTGCATTGGTATTTGCTTTGGAACAAAGGACTATTTCTGAATTTTTTTAGGTAAAATTTGCCTCACTTGCCTGGGTTAGATTAACGTTAGCTTAAAGATGGTATAACTAGAAAGTCGTGGTATCATGACAGATTTTGAAGTGAAAAATATCAAGGAAAAGATTGAACAGATAGCAGCTCAATGTAGGAAAGTCTGTAGGTCATGCAATCTTTTTTTTTTCTTTTTAATAGATTTTAATTTTTTTAAAAATTTTTTAAAAATTTATTTATTTGTCAGAGAGAGAGAGGGAGAGAGAGAGAACAGGCACAGGAAGACAGAGTGGAAGGCAGAGGCAGAGGGAGAAGCAGGCTCCCTGCCAAGCAAGGAGCCCGATGTGGGACTCGATCCCAGGACGCTGGGATCATGACCTGAGCTGAAGGCAGCAGCTTAACCAACTGAGCCACCCAGGCGTCCCTAGATTTTAATTTTTTAAAGTAGTTCACAGCAAAACTGAGTGGAGAGTGCAGAGAGCTCCTATTTCCACACTTGCATAGCTTCCAATGTTACTAACATCCCTCAGCAGAGTGGTACATTTATCATACTTGATGAATTTATATTGACACATCATTATCATGCAAAGTTCATAGTGTATGTTAGTGTGTTCTTGGTATTATACATTTTATGAGTTTTTATAAATATATAATATGTATCTACTATTATAATATGCATAGTAGTTTCATTGCCTTAAAAATCCTCTGTGTTCCACCTGTTCATTCCTCCCTCCCCCAATCCTTAGCAACCACTGATCTCTTTGTCTTCATACTTTTGCCTTTTCCAGACTGTTCTATAGTTGGATTCATATAATATGTAGCCTATTTCACTTACTAATATGCATTTAAGTTTCCTCCGTGTCTTAGCATGCCTTGCTACCTCATTTCATTTTGGCATTTAATACTATTTATTGTCTGGATGTACCAGTTTATTTATCCATTTACCTATTGAAGGACATCTTGGTTGCTTCCATGTTTTTGGCAATTATGAAGAAAGCTGCTGTAAACATCAGTATGCAGGTATTTGTATGGACATAAATTTTTAATTCATTTGCATAAATACCAAGGAGTACAATTGCTAGATTATATTTACTTTTGTAAGAAATGACCAGATTATCTTTCAAAGTGGCTGTACCATTTCGTGTTCACACCATATCCTTGTCTGCCTTTGGTGTTGTCAGTGTTTTGGATTTTGGCCATTCTTACAGGAGTGTAGTGGTATCTTGTTTTGATTTGCAGTTCCCTGGTGTCCTAATACATGAGTGTCTTTTCATAAGCTTATTGGCCATCTGTATTTTTTCTTTGGTGAAATGACTGTTCCAGTCTTTGACCCATTTTTTAAAGTTTCAGAAATACTTTATTTGGAGTATAGGAAGAACTGGTTAATATTAAAGGTTGAAACCTTGCCAGTTTGAAGTTGCACTTTCTTTTTTTTTTTTTTTAATTTTTATTTTTTATAAACATATTTTTATCCCCAGGGGTACATGTCTGTGAATCGCCAGGTTTACACACTTCACAGCACTAACGCGCATACCCTCCCCAATGTCCATTACCCCACCCCCCTTTCCCTCCCCCCTCCCCCCAGCAACCCTCAGTTTGTTTTGTGAGATTAAGAGTCACTTAGGTTTGTCTCCCTCCCAATCCCATCTTGTTGCTTTTCTTCTTTTTCTACCCCCCTAGTCCCCCATGTTGCATCTCCACTTCCTCATATCAGGGATATCATATGATAGTTGTCTTTCTCTGATTGACTTATTTCACTAAGCATGATACCCTCTCGTTCCATCCACGTCGTTGTGAATGGCAAGATTTCATTTCTTTTGATGGCTGCATAGTATTCCATTGTGTATATATACCACATCTTCTTTATCCATTCATCTGTTGATGGACATCTAGGCTCTTTCCATAGTTTGGCTATTGTAGACATTGCTGCTATAAACATTCGGGTGCATGTGCCCCTTCGGATCACTACGTTTGTATCTTTAGGGTAAATACCC
>PISX010020593.1:0-19505 GCA_004024625.1 Mellivora capensis | reverse complement strand
CGAGCGGTTGCACCAGCTTGCATTCCCACCAACAGTTTAGGAGGGTTCCCCTTTCTCCACATCCTCGCCAGCATCTGTCATTTCCTGACTTGTTAAGTTTAGCCATCTGACTGGCGTGAGGTGATATCTCATTGTGGTTTTAACTTGTATTTCCCTGATCCTGAGTGATGTGGAGCACTTTTTCATGTGTCTGTTGGCCATCTGGATGTCTTCTTTGCAGAAATGTCTGTTCATGTCCTCTGCCCATTTCTTGATTGGATTATTTGTTCTTTGAGTGTTGAGTTTGATAAGTTCTTTATAGATTTTGGACACTAGCCCTTTATCTGATAGGTCGTTTGCAAATATCTTCTCCCATTCTGTCAGTTGTCTTTTGGTTTTGTTAACTGTTTCCTTTGCTGTGCAAAAGCTTTTGATCTTGATGAAATCCCAATAGTTCAATTTTTGCCCTTGCTTCCATTGCCTTTGGCGATGTTCCTAGGAAGATGTTGCTGCGGCTGAGGTCGAAGAGGTTGCTGCCTGCGTTCTCCTCAAGGATTTTGATGGATTCCTTTCTCACATTGAGGTCCTTCATCCATTTTGAATCTATTTTCGTGTGTGGTATAAGGAAATGTTTGACCCATTTTTTAATTGGGTTATTTTCTATTGTTGAATTTTAGTAGTTCTTTGTGTGTTTTGTATGATAGTCCTTTATCAGTTGTGTCTTTCGCAAATATTTTCTTCCAGTTTGTGGCTGTCTTCACATTCATTTATTAAATATTATAATATTTCCACTACCAGTCTTAGTTTGATCCTCTCTCTAAACTCAGTTATCATTAAGTGGTCTTTCTCCCTCCAGTCTTCCGTTCATCAGTTTTTCTCCAAACTGATCATGTTACTCACTTGTTTAACCCTCAGTATACCAGCAAAAGTAGTTACAGCTTTTTAATTTATTATTATTATTATTATTACTTTTAGTTTAAAATATTATTACTACTTTTGGTTTTGGTGGGAGCTTTAGTACGGATATATTTAAGACAATTCACGGTATGTAGTTGTGTCCATTATAGTTTATATACAGTGTGAACGAGGTCAACTTCATATATTTATCTGTTTTTTCCTTCTGCAGATTGTACACAAGGGAAGGAGGCTTCTTGGTTTTATAGGCCATTTTTCTGGATGTGCTCTCCTTTGATGTTTCATATATATATATATATATATATATATATATATATATATGTAAGTCATTGTAGGAATAATTTATAGAAGAATAAAGGAAAGTTAAAAGTTAAAAATTATTAGGGACTTTAACAAGAGTATAGACATAACAAAATCTCTTTGTTTCAAATAAATTTTGGTGTACAAATACAATGTCATATGTCTTTTCAGAACAATGAGATGGAAAGGGACGGTCAGTGTTGTTACAAAATATTGTATGATGAAGTCCTTCCTGCTGAGTAATTAACTTGTTGAGAATACCATGATTCCTTCTTGTCCTCAGATACATGTTGACCACTCATTAATTCTTGAATTTGAGAACTTTTATCTAGGATATTGTTATCTGAAGAGTCATAGAGATTTAACTTATATATCCAATTTCATCATTGTCACTAGAGTTGGAGTGCTGCTCTCTCTTCATTTATCTTCTACTCATCTAGTAATTATGAGACATCTTCCTTTGTTAATTTCCTTCTTTTTGCCATTTTGGGCAGAAAATGAAAATTTTTTGGTTCTCAACACTGTTCAATAAAAGCTAAAAATGGACTATGAATATGGTCCTCAATTTTCTTTTATACCTTCTGAAAAGATGATTTAATACTTTGAGCAACACAGTAAGAAAAAAGAATGACAGTTTATTTATTATTATATCATCCTACATAATTCCATCATTATTCTGTTTTCTTACTCTAGTTTTTTTAACATTACTAAGAATAATTGACGAGTAATAATGGGTAGTGATGGGTAATTTGCAGTATAATGAAATAGCTGAATGTTTCAAGATGTAGGAAAAATAATATCAGTAAGATCCCATAATATATCAGTATTATAAAAGAGTTCAGTTAACCCATATGGTCATTGCAAGATACAATGTTGTTGTTGTTTTAAGTAAATTTTCTTTTGGTAGTCCTCTGAGAAAAAAATAGTGATGAAATTATTTGAAATTTATTATCTTACAAATAGTTAGAAATGTTGAGAAATGAAAAATGAGCCCATTGGACCATGATAGTATACCAGGGATTAAAAACCTTTAGTAATTCCCTGTTTTCTGAAAGATAAAGCCCCAAATCCTTTGCATTACCTAGAAGCCTTGGCTGTTTTTCAGCCTTACTCCTCCACTCCCCCATTCTGTATATACCTTTTTTTGGGTTACATTGTATTATTAGAAATGCCTTCAGCTGCCATGCATTTTCATACCTACATATATGTAGTAGGCAGAATTGTAAAATAGTCCCCTAAGTTTCCTGGCTCCTAATGGGCACACTTCTTCTCCCATTTATTCAATGAAATACTCATCTAGGTACTGCTACCTAGGCTGTGAAATCAGTAGACCTTAAGATGGGGAGAGTTATATAGAAGGCCCTTATCTAATCACACAAGCCTTCAGAAAACAGTTTTCTGCAGCTGGTTGCGGAAGAGGAAGTCAGAGAGACATGATCTAGCCTGAAAGCAGATATTCATGTTGTAAACTGATTGGTGGAAGGAGTGGAGCATGTGGCAAGGTATTACAGGTGGCCTCTAGTTGCTGAAAGACATCCTTGCCCAGAAGTAGCAGGAAAATGGGAGCAGTAGTCTTACAGCCAGTAGAAAATGGATTCTGCCAACAACCAGTAACCTTGGAAGAAAACCCAAGTTTCAGATGAGAATTTCAGCCCTGGCGGACACCTTAATTTTAACCTCATGAGACCCTAGCAAGAATTTGATTGTACTGTACTTGGACAACTTCTCCTCCTCTTCCTTCTCCTCCTTTTTCTTCCTCTTCTTCTTTTAAGATTTTATTTATTTGATAGAGAAAGAGCACACAAGCAGAGGGAGAGGGTGAAGCAGACTCCCCACTGAGCAGGGAACCAGATGCAGGGCTCGATCCCTGGACCCTGGGATTGACCTGAGCCGAAGGCAGGCACTCAACCAACTTAGCCACCCAGGTGCCCCACTAGACTTCTGATCTACAGAAACTGTGATTAAAAAATGATGGCATTTTTATGCTACAATATGAATGAAGCTGGAAGACATTTTGCCAAGTAAAATGAGGCAGTCACAAAAAGACAAATACTGTATGATTTCCTTTACATGGGGTACCTAGAGTAGTCAAATTATAGAGACAGAAAGTAGAAGAGTAATTGCCACGGAGTGGGGGAGGAAGGGGAAGCGGGGAATTGTGAGGAGTTGTTTAAGGGGGTAGAGTTTCAGTTTTGCAAGGTAAGTAGAATTTTGGAGATTGGTTATACAATAATGTGAATGTACTTAACACTACTGAACTATACACTTAAAAATGGTTAAGATGGTAAATTTTATGTTATATATGTTTTACTGCAATTTAAAGAATTATTTTAAAAAGTGGGTATTGTTTTAGGTCACTACGTTTGTGAGTAATTTGTTATGCAGCAGTCATGTTCATAGTTTTGTGCCTGCTTGAAATCCACTCTCTGACTTTTTTATTATCCCAGAGACCTTATGCTCTATAGCTACCCCAGAGTTTTACTCTATCAAGCCATCCTTAACCCTCAGGCAAAGTTAGTCACTCTTTCCACTGCTTAGCCACATATACCTATAATAGCACTTACACATTATATTTTAAGAATGGCATGGGGGGGGTTCTACACTAGATTTTGAGGTAGTCCCCCCCCCCCCAGAGCATTTCATCTTCAGGTTTTATAGCAACAGGTTTATAGCAGATTCAGGTTGGCAGTACCTGAAAGCACTTAGTAGTGGTTACTTCTTCTTTTTCTTTCTTTCTTCTTTTAAAGATTCTATTTATTTATTTGTCAGAGAGAGAACACAAGCACAGGGGGAAGCAGGCTTCCCGCTGAACAAGGAGCCTGAAGTAGGACTTGATCCCAGGACTCTGGGATCAATCACAACCCCAGCGGAAGACAGACCCTTAACCCACTGAGCCACCCAGGCGTCCTGTAGTGGTTGCTTCTTACTCATTTTTTCCTCTCAGCCTAGGTTCTACCAAGATTCTAATAGTTCAAGTGTGCTGACCACATTATAGTCTACTTTAATTATTAGCCTTTTAACAGAGGGATAGAAAACAAATCATGTTGCTCCCCCATTCCCTCCTCTGTGCCCCCTCACCCCCACCACCTTTTTTGCCTGCAATTAATCTTGTTGTCAGGTAAGGAGTGAAACATATAGATAAATAGATTTCTTCATTCTGATTTCAGCCACCACTTACTAAGCCAATACTTCTTGACTCTAAAGCTGCAAAACTGGTCAAATAAATACATTGGTTATTACAGACACTGATGAATCAACCATGTAGATTCAGTGAACAGAAATTCAGAATTCATGTTTTAGAGAGTTTGTGACTTGTTCCATAAATAAATAAATACTGTTTTCAAGAGATTTCAACAAAGTAGATTGTTGTGGGGAAATGTAGGAGTTATTTCTGAAATTCCATTTTATTTGAAATTTTTTATATTGTAAATATTATTGCATATTTTTATCAGAATGTATCAATAAATGACCCTGTAAATAAACATATCAGTATTAGTAGTGCAGCTCTAACATTTTCAGAGTCCTCACTCTTAACAAATTTATGAAAGGGAATACTCCTTGTCACAGAGGACTGTAGGACCTTTCATTTCCATTTAGATAACCAACAACTACAAGTAATCTTACTTACTTTCACTTAGGACAGTATTTCTCCATATTCTTCCTAGTGCATTACTCATTGCATCTATATTGATCGAAAGTTGGATTCGAAATCCAAGCCAGTCTCTTGAGGTGAAGATGATGAGTCAGATATCACCAAGTATCTAGTGTTTCAAAAGATACTTATATTTTTGGTTTTCTCATATTTTACATTTGAATATAGCAAGAATTAAGGATATGCCTGTTTTTACTATAATTTTCAAAAGTAAAAATCACTACTACTTTATTTTTCTTTTTTATTACTATTTAAAAGGAACTGTACTTTATTTCTAACATGTGCCTACCTATAGGTAGGTACATATCGAATGACTAAAAGAAAATAAATATTTCTTTAATATCAGTACCTCATGAAATGAATAGTGAAGAATCATCTTCAGATGGAAAAAAATATGACAGGTTTTACCTATGAAATAAATTATGTGAAAAAGATTACAAAAGATGGTAGTCTGTTTAGGCAAGCCTATTAAAAGCATTGACTTGAGTACTGGCTATTAAAGTGAGTAAATGGCAATATTATAAAGTTTAAACACATGCCAAAAAACATTTTCCAGAGGATCGGGATTGTAACAATACCATTAATGAGGGCAAGGAGGTCTTAATGCAATTTGCACTTTCTAAAGTTTCAAAAAGAGGCTTTGAGTTCAAGCATTATTAATGTACTGAACATCTGGAACTGTGTAAAAGCTATAGACATTGAGCAAATGCAGAATTTCCCCACTAGGTTGCATTCTAACTTATTGCCTCCCTAGTGAGATATGGTTATAAGATGTTTGAAAAAATAAAATAACGATATCCAGATAAAGCATAAACATTCCAAAGTGTCTTTTAATTTTTGAGATCTGACTAAAAAAAAAAAGTATCTGATCTTACCAAATCCAAATGATTTAAACTTCAATTAATAGATTAAATCATCTATGTATTACTGTATATGAGCTAGTTTCTCTGTATATGGATAGTGTATGCTCTCTATGAGCTAAGTAAACTATCTTATCACAGTTTTACCTCACATTTTTCATGTATGTAAATCTTAAAACTTGAGAGATGGCTCTGTGTTAATGTACTTTCCTCTAAGTTTTTTGCTTTTTAGGTGCCTAGTTGGGATACTTAAGAGAATTTTAAAAACAACTGAGTTATGTGTGTCTTTAGTTATCTGCATGATTTCTCCGACGGGGGTGGGGGCAGTAATTAAGATGTATAAATGTGTAATTTGAGTGTCATCTGCAATGAGAATGGACAAGCTGTATATCTGAGTATTCAGTTATCTAAAACTGAAAATTTGCTATAGACCATTTTCACCAAAATAATCTGTATGTTTCTGTTATAGAGCTACAATCCAAATTTGCATGTAGCCACTGTATAATCTTCAACAGAAGACTTTTAAGATACTTTTTTTAAAACCTCCACTGAAGAGATTAAAATAAACACATTGTGTTCTGTGAAAATGTTGTCTCACAATTACCAAATTCTCCCAGTGTTCCTTGTACTCCTTTACCTGAATTAAAATCTGTGTATAATCAGAAGATATGTTATTTCTTCATTAACTCTGTCAGGTTATGGCTGTGTTTTCTCTGTAGTAACTCAGGTTTGTTATCCTATTTACTCTCCATGCTCTTTTTAAACCTTTACCTCCATTTTTTTTTCCTGAAGGAAGGGGAGGGGTAAGAGAGAGAGGAAAAAAAACCAAAAACCTCACCAACAGAAGTTCTAGTCTCTGAACTCATGTCTTAATTGATATATATCATCCTTTCCCCTTCATCTTTATTGACATCTTTTTTTTTAAAGATCTTATTTATTTATTTGTCAGAGAGAGAGAGAGAGAGAGAGAGATCGAGTACAGGCAGACATTGGGATTATGACCTGAGCCGAAGGCAGCCGCTTAACCAACTGAGCCACCCAGGCGTCCCTCTTTACTGACATCTTAAAAATCACTTGAATACTCTTTTATTGAGGATTTTTGGTACCAGTTGTACAAGATTTCCCGCCCCCCCCCCCTTCTTACTCTTCTCTCTGACCTTCCATTATTTTGGCCCTTCCTTTTTCATTCATTTATTAAATTCATTCAACAAATATTTATTGAGTACTTCTATGTGTCAGGTACTATTTTAGGTACTGGACAATCAGCAGTGAGCAAAATAGAAATCATTGCCCTGGGGCTCCTGGGTAACTCAGTTGGTTAAGTGTCTGCCTTTGGCTCAGGTCACAATCTCAGGGTCCTGGGATCTAGCCCTGCATCGTTGGGCTCTCTGCTCAGCAGGGAGTCTGTTTTTCACTCTCTCTTTCTCCCTTTGCCCCTCCCCCATGCTCGTTCACTTTCTCTCAAAAATAAAATCTTTAAAAAAAAAATCATTGTTCTTATAGAGGTTATATTCCAGAGGTATGAGACAGAAAATAAACCAGACAAATAAAAAGATATATTAGATGGTGTCATGGACTGGATGTTTGGGTCAATCCCCCCCAACTCCCACCCCCAAATTCATATATTGAATCCCTAACCCCTTGTAGTCTCTAAGGAAGTAATTAGGTTAAAAGAGGTCAAAAGTATGGGGCCCTGACCCAATAATATTAGTGTGCTTATAAGAAGAGATACCAGAAATCTTGCTGTCTTCTCTATAGTGTGAGCACAGAGGAAAAGTGGTGTTGTGACTCAGTGAGATGTCTGTCGACAAGCCTAGAATAGAGCCTCACCAGGAACTGTGTCAGCTAGCACCTTAATGATGAACCTCCCAGCATCCAGAACTGTGAGAAAGAAGTTTCTTTCTTTTTTTAGATTTTATTTATTTATTTGACAGAGAGAGAAAGACAGCAAGGGGGACAGCAGAGGAAGAGGGAAAAGCAGGCTCTCCATTGAGCAGGGAGCTGATGTGGGCTCAATCCCAGGACCCCAGAATCATGACCTGAGCTGAAAGCAAACACTTAACCAACTGAGCCACCCAGGTGCCCAAGAAGTAAATGTCTGTTTAAGCTACCCTGTCTGTGGTGTATTTTTCCCCAGCTTTATTGAGATATTATTGACATAACATGTAAATGTGGTGATCTGATTCCACATATCTATTGCAGAGTGATTATGTGGTCTTTTCTTATAGTAGCCTGAATGGACTAGTACGGATAATGGTAAGTGCTATGTAGAAAACTAATGTAAAGAAGGGGGAGATGAGACTTCTAGGGGAGTGGGGAAAAGTGGTTTAGAATTTTAACTGGATGGTTCTGGATGGCCCATCAGAGGTGATACCGAGTGAAGGCCTAGAAGGAGAGGAAGCAAACCATTGTGATCTGGGGGAAGAATGTTTAGACAGAGGGAACCTCAAAGTAGAGAGTGGTTTGATCAACAAGAAGGCTGCTGTGGCTGAAGCAGAGTTGGGGTGAGATGAGAAGAGTAGTAGGATGAGGTCAGAGAAATAGCTATAATAAAGTCATGCCACAGTAAGGATTTAGGTTTTATTCTAAATGCAATAGGAAGCCACTGGAATAGGCTTTAGACTTAATTTTTAAAGGATTATACTGGCTGCTGTATAGAAAAATGGACTGTAGAGAGCATAGGAAGAAGCAAGGGGACTGTGTAGTAGTCTACTATAACTTACATGATGGATTGTGGCTTGGACCACTGTGGTAGCAGTGTTTGGAGTCTAGATATAATTGAAAGTGGGCTGGCAGGATTTGCTGATGAATTGAATGTTCAGTGTCTATATATAGGGAGTAAGGTTTCCTTTCTGGGCTTCTTTCTTTATCTGTACTGCTTGTTAATCACATCTGTGTTCACTCTTCTAGTTACATCTGTTGTCTTGGTTTCCCAATTTTGCATTCAGTTCAATTCTCCTCTAAGTGCCACACTCTAAAGAAAAAACTTCTTGTGTGCCTCCTCTCAGTAATTTGCCACACTACACCTTCACTTCTGACACCAGATGTGTGGTTGTCTTATAATTTAACTCAATTCTGACACTGTCTGCCTAGAGATAGAGCCTCAGGTCCCACAGGTTAAAGGTTCAGTCCCATAAGATTGCCCCCACTCTGACACCAATCTCAGGTCCAGGTTTGTTTACCTGTGTTTCTTACTGGCTGTAAATTGGAGGTAACACCATCCCCTCCTCAGGTTTGATTAATTTGCTAGAGTGGTTCGCAGAACTCAAAGAAACATTTACTAGGTTTACCAGTTTATTATAAAGGATACAGATGAATAGCCAGATGAAAACACATTAGGTGAGATCAAGAAAGGTCTGAAGCACAGGAGCCTCTGTTCCCATGAAACTGGGGTATACCACCCTGCATCATGTGGATGCATTCACCAGCCTAGGAACTCTCTGAACTCCATCCTTTTGGGGTTTATGCAGGCTTTATTAATATAAGCATGGTTGATTAAATGATTCATCACTGGCAAGTGATTTAACTTTTAGCCCCTTGCTGGAGGTTGGGTCACAGGCTGAAAGTACCAACCCTCTAATCACATGGTTGGTTCCCCCTGGCAACCAGCCACCATCCTTAGGTTACCTGGGGGCTGTCCAAAAGTCACCTAATTAATATATACTTAGGTGTGGTTGAAGAGGCTTATTATGAATAAATAATTTTCACCTCTACAGCTCTGGAGCTATTTCAGGAACTGGAACAAAAGATGCCCCTATAGCTCTTACTGCTCAGAAAATTCCAAGGATTTTAAGAGCTGTGTACCAGAAAAAGGGATAAAGACTAAATATATGTTTCTTATAAATCTCAACATCACACATACCCATATACTGAACTGCCAGATAAACATATCAATATGTGTATCTCAAAGGCAACAAACTTACGATCTTTCCTCCCAGTCATGATGCTTTTCCAGTGTTACCATTATGAGTGAATGGTACCACAATCTATATTTGGACTAATCATATAATTGGGGTCATCTATAAACCTTTTCCCCCATTCCCTGCCATATCTAATCTTACATTTCATTTTAAATTTTAAATGTTCATTTTAAATCTTAAATATTTTTATTTTTATTCATTTTAAATTTTATTTATTTAAAATGTTAAGTATTTTTATAATTTGCTCACTTTACAGTATAATTTTCAAAAAGGTAAATATAAAGTAAAAAAACTATCAAAGAATTTATTCAGTTTATTTTGATTAATGAGGAAATGAGTATGATGTTACGCTGATTCAGAGAGCATTTAGGGAACTCATAAGCCATTTAATAAAGGACTACAACTCTTGCGTTCAGTAAAGTGCATTTCCCTATATAATCCTTGACTGGGCCTTTGCCTGCATACAAAGTATATATCTTATATATGCACAAAGTATATATATCTTATATATGCACAAGGTGCATATCTTAAATAATAAAGTTGACATTTACATATCCACCACCAACTTAAGAAATAGAACATTACTCTTACATTAGAAGAACCCACATACCCCTTCACAATCGTATCCTTCCATCTTAAGAGATAATAGTTTTGCATTTTTAAAATAGTATATATATATGTGTGTATGTACATATGCTTAAATAATATATTTTTTGAACTTCATATGAGTGAAATCGTTGTGCTATTTATTTATTTAGAGAGTGTGTGTGTGTGAGAGAGAGAGAGAGAGACAAATAGAGCAGGGGGAAAGGGAGAGAGAAAATCTCAAGCAGACTCCCTGTTGAGTGTAGAGCTAGATGTGGGGCCTGAGATCATGACCTGAGCCAAAATTAAGAGTAGGACACTTAACCGACTGAGCCACCCAAGCGCCCCAGTAATTTGCTTTTTAAACTCAACATCTATAGATTTATGTTCATCCTTGTTGACGCATGTGTTACTAATTTATTCATTTATACTACTGTATAGTATTTGTTTTTGTGCGTGTGTGGGTTTATTTTTTTCAATTTTTAAAATAGTAGTAAAAAACAACAAAGTTTGCTGCTTAGCCATTTTTGACGTATACAATTCCACGTCATTAAGTACATTTACAATATTATATAGCTGTCACTATTTCCAAAATGTTTTCATCCCAAATCTAGAAACTCTGTATCTGTTAAACTGTAACTCTTCATTTTCTTCTCTCCCAGGCCCCGGCATATCCTTCTTAATTACTTCCTTTACAAATTTGTCTGTTCTGGGTATCTCGTAAAAATGGAATCATAGGTGTGCCTGGGTGGCTCAGTTGGTTAAGTGTCCACCTTTGGCTCAGGAACCTGGTATCCTGGGTTCGAGCCCCACATCGGGCTCCTTGCTCAGGAAGGGAGTCTGCTTCTCCTTCTGCCTCTGCCCATTCCCTCTGCTCGAGCGCTCTGTGTCTCTCTTTCAAATAAATAAAATCTTTTTAAAAAATCATATTTGTCCTTTTGCATCTTCCTTATTTAAGTTACCATGTTTTCAAGGTTTATCTACATTATAATATGTATCACAATTTCATTTGTTTTTATGGCTGAATATTCCATCATATATATATACTACTTTGTTCATCCATTCATCCATTGATGGAACAACAACCAGCTATTGTGAATAATGCTGCTATGAACATTGATGTGCAACTCTCCATTTGAGTTATTGCCTTCACTTGTTTTGGTGATATACTCAGGAGTGGAATTGCTGAATCATATAGTAATTTTATGTTTATAAACTTTTTGAGGAACTACCAAGTTTTCTACAGTGGCTGTACCACTTTACATCCCCGCCAGCAATGTACAAAGATAACAATTTCTCTACAGGCTTGCCAACACCTGTTTTCTGAGGTTTTGTGTTTGTTGGTTTGTTTTATAGTAGCCATCCTAATGGATGTGAGGTGGTATCTCATTGTAGTTCTGATTTGCATTTCCCTAATGATTAGTAAAGTTATGCATCTTTTCATGTGCTTATTCATCCTTTGTGTATCTTTGGAGAAATGTCTATTCCAGTTCTTTGCCCATTTTTGAATTGGCAGTTTTTGAGTTGTAGGAGTTCTTTGTATTTTCTGGATATTAATCTCTTATAAGATAAGTGAATCATAAATATTTTCTCCTATTTGTGGATTATCTTTTCACTTTCTTGATGGTATCCTTTGATGCACAGAAGTTTTTAACTGTAGATGAAGTTCAGTTCCTCTATATTTTTCTTTTGTTACCTACGCTTTTGAAGTCATATCTAAGAAATCATTGTTAGATCCAATATTGGAAGATTTTGCCCTGTGTTTTCATCTAATAGCTTTATAGTTTTGGGTTTTACATTTAGGTTTTTGGTAATTTTGAGTTAACTTGTAAATTGTGTAAACAAGTCCTAACTTCATCTTTTTTGTATGTGAATATCCAGTTTTCCCAACATCATTTGTTGAGAAGACTGTCCATTCCCCCTTTGAATGGTCTTAGCATTCTGACTGAAAATCAACTGACAGTAGTCTTAGTATCCTGACTGAAAATTTAAAAAAAAAATCAATGCAAGGGCTTATTTTTGGACTCTCTTTTCTATTTCATTAGTTTATATATCTGTCCTTAGGCCAGTATTGCTGTTCCTTTGTATTAAGTTTTGAAATTAGTAAATGTGAGTCCTCCAATGTTCTTTTTTTGGTTTGGCTATCTATCTCCTTCTGATTCCATATGGATTTTAAAATGGGTTTTTCTATTTCTGGAAAAAAGGATTTTGGTGGGTATTGCACTGAATATAAATTATTTGGGGGGTAGTAGTGTCATGTTAACAATATTAAGTCCTCCAATCCATGAACATGGCATGTTTTTTTCATTTATTTATGTTTCTTTAGTTTCTTTCAGCAGTGTTTTGTAGTTTTCAGTATACAAGTTTTTCAACCTTTGGTTAAATTTATCCCTAAGTGTTTTTATTCTTTTTGATGCTATTATGTATGTGCTGCAGAAGTGAGCACTCTTTTTGATACTATTATGAATGGAATTATTTTCTTCATTTCCTTTTATGGTTGTTTACTGTTAGTGTGTAGAAATGAAACCAACTTTTCATGTTGGTTTTATATCATGCAACTTTGCTCATTTCATTTATTAGCTGTAACAGGGCTTTTCTGAAGGGGGGCGTTGATGTGTATTCTTTGGGGTTTTCTAGATATAAGACCATGTTATCCGTGAACAAAGATAGTTTAATTTCTTTTTTTCCATTTTGAATACCTTTTCTTTCTTTTTCTTGACTAATTGTTCTGTTTAATTGAAGTAGCAAAGGTGGACATCCTTATTTTGTTTCTGATTTTAGGGGGAAAGGTTTGAGTTGTTCACCATTGACTGTGATGTTTGGTGTGAGCTCTTCATAAAAGACCCTTGTCTTTTGTTTAGGAAATTTTCTTCCTTTCCTAGTTTGAGTGTTTTTATCATGAAAGGGTGTTAAATTTTGTCAAATGCTTTTCTGCCTCAGTTGAGAAGATCATGTGCCTTTCTTCCCCTCCATTCTATTATTGTAGTGAATTATATTGATTGATTTTTATGTGTTAAACAACCCTTGTGTTCCGGGGCAAATCCCAATTAGTCATGATATATAATACTTGTATTTTATTTTATTTTATTTTTTAAAGAATTTTTTAAATTAACATATAATGTATTATTTGTTTCAGAGGTACAGGTCTGTGATTCATCCGTCTTACACAATACACAGTGTTCACCATAACACATGCACTTCCCACTGTCCATCACCCAGCCACCCCATCTCTCCCACCCCTCTCTACTCTAGCAACCCTCACTTTGTTTCCTGAGATTAAGAATCTCTTACGGTTTGTCTCCCTCTCTGCTTTCATCTTGTTTTATTTTTTCCTCTCTTCCCTTTCTCCTCTGCCTTGTTTCTCAAATTCCACATATCAGTGAGATCATTTGATAATTCTTTCTCTGATTGACTTATTTTGCTTAGAATAATACCCTCTAGTTCCATCCACATCATTGCAAATGGCACGATTTCATTTTTGATGGCTGCATAATATTTGATTGTGTATGTATTTTTTTTTTTAGAATTTCAAAATTTCTGTTTATTTGAGAGAGAGAGAGAAAATGAGAGCGAAAACAAGAGCAGGGAGAGGGAGAAACAGATTTCCTACTGAGTAGAGAGCCTGACATGGGGCTCAGTCCCAGGACCCAAGGATCATGACCTGAGCTAAGGCAGACACTTAACCTATTGAGCAACCCGGACACCTCTATAATACTTTTACTATGTTGCTGAATTTTATTTGCTAGTACTTCTTGGGGATTTTTGCATCAGTATTTATAAGGGATATTTGTAGCTTTGTAGCTTTGTTTGTCTGCCTTTGGTATCTAGAATGAGTTTGGAAGTGTTCAGTTTTTTGGGAGAGTGAGTAGGATTGATATTAATTCTCTCTCTCATATATATATATATATATATATATATATATATATATATTCTTCTTTAAATGTTTGGTGGAATTCACCAGTGAAGATATCTGAGTCACAGCTTTTTTTTGTTGGAGGTTTTTGATTATTGGTTCAGTCTCCTTACTTGTTACAGGTTTGTTTAGATTTTCTTTTTCTTCATGATTCAGTATTTATAGATTATGTATTTCTAAACATTTATTCATTACATCCAGATTATCCAATTTGGCAGTATACAATTGTTCATAGTATTTTCTAATAATCCTTTTTATCTCTGTAAAGTTGGTAATTATATCTCTACTTTCTTTTGTGGTTTTCCTCATTCATTAAGTCTTTTTTTCCCTTAGTCAATCTATCTGTTAATTTTGTTGCTCTTCAAAAAACTAACTTTCATTTCTCTATTTTTTCTATTCTATTTTATTTATTTTTGCTCTCTTTATTTTTTCTTTCCTTCTGCTAGTTTTTTGTTTAATTTGCTGTTTTTTAGTTTCTCAAGATGTACAGTTAAGATTAATTTAAGCTCTTTTTAATGTATGCATTTATAGTTATAAATATCTTTTGTAACACTGATTTGCTGTTTCATAGTTTTGATATTTGTGTATTTTTGTTTTCATGTATCTGAAGATATTTTCTAATTTCCTTTGTGATTTCTAGTTTGATCTAGTGGTTGTTTAAGGGTGTATTATTCAAAAATTTTCTAATTTCCTTTCTGTTATTGATTTCTAGTATCATTTCATGGTTGTCAGAAAAACCACTCGATCCATTTAAAATATATTAAGAATTGTATTGTGGCCTAATCTGTGGTATATTCTAGAGGATATTCCATGTGTACTTAAGAACGTGTATTCTACTTTGTTGGGTTGAGTGTTCTCTATGTATATCTGTTAGGTCAATTCGTTTATATATATATTTTTAAGATTGTTTTATTTATTTTAGAGAGAGTGTGTGCAGTGAGGAGGGGCAGAGGGAGAGGGAGAACAAGAATCCCAAGCAGACTCCCCGCTGAGCACAGAGCCCAATGTGGGACACATCTCTTGAGCCTGAGATCATGAACTGAGCTGAATTCAGGAGTCAGAGGCTTGACTAATTGAGCCACCTAGGCACCCTGATAGTGTTTTTCAAATCCTCTTTTTTATTGAACTTCTGTGTGGTTGTTTTGTTCATTATTGCAATTGGGATATTGAAGTCTCTTACTGTTACTGTAGAACTGTTTATTACTCTATTCTATTCTGTTTTTGTTTCATACATTTTGGGGCTTTGTTCTTGGGCATTTATCTGTTTATTATAATCACATCTTCATGAGTTGACAATTTTTTCAGTATATAATATCTTTGTCTTTTTAACAGTTTTTCACTGAAAATTCTTTTTTTATGGTTTTGTGTTATTGTCTGCACCTTTATGTCAACTTGAAGGACTCTCTTTAACATTTCTTATAAGGCAGGTCTAGTGTCAATGAACTCCCTCAGTTTTGCTTATTCTAGGGAAGTCTTTATCTCACCTTCATTTTTTACTGAATATCATGTTCTTGGTTGGTGGGTTTTGTTTGTCTGTTTCTTTCTTTCTTTCAGCACTTCATATATAGCATTCTACTGGCCTGTAAGATTTCTGCTGAGAAATTCACTCATTGTTTTATGGAGGTTCTTGCTTTGCTTTCAAAATTCTCTTTGTCTCTGACTTTTGACACATTTATTTATAATGTGTTTCAGTTTGACCCTCTTAGATTTCATGCTATTTGGTGTCTTTTGGCTTCTTGAAGCTAAATGTCTGTTCTCCACCTCCACCCCTGATTTGGTAAGTTTTTTGGCTAGTCTTTATTTATTTAAAAAAAATTTTTTAAGCTCTTATTTATTTGACAGAGAGAAAGAGAGAGTACAAGTAGGGAGAGCAGAAGTTAGCCTGACATGGGGCTCCATCCCAGGACACTGGGATCATGACCTGAGCTGAAAACAGATTCTTAACCAACTAAGCCACCCAGGTGCTCCTTGGCTATTCTTTAAATAAACTTTGTGCCCCCTTCTCACTTTTTTCTCCCACTGGGAGCCCCATATGTATATACTTGTCTGCTTGATGGTGTCCTATAAATACCCTAGGCTTTATTCACTCTTTTTCATTCTTTTTCCTTTTTACTTCTCTGGATAATTTTTAATGGCCTATCTTCAAGTTTGTGGATTCTTTATTTGAGTTAAATCTGCTGTTGAATCTCTTCAGTAAATTTTTCAGTTCAGTTGTTATTTTCATCAGCTCCAAAATTTGTTTGGTTCTCTCTTATATTTTCTGTCTCTTTTAAAATTCTCATTTTGCTTATGTATCATTTTTCTGAGCTTGTTGAATATCTTTATGATGGTTATTTTAAATTATTTGTCAGGTAATTCATATACCTCCATTTCTTTATAGTTGATTCCTGGAGTTTATTTCATTCCTTTTTATGTACCCATATTGAAAAAAAAACAAAACAAAACAGTCTTTCATAGACTGGCTTTGGAGCTACAGATTCTGGGGACCACCAAAACCTTTCCTGTGGATGTGTCTTCTCTAGACCCCTATGTATAAATTCTGAATTAGAGGGACTTTCCTTTTTTTTTTTTTTTAAGAGCTTGTAAATCACTTGCTCCCTCTGGTTTTTGTCTGTGGTACTACAGGTTCTCTGGAGTGCTATAAGCCATAAGCTATAAGCTGTCTTTTGTTTTCCGCAGCTCCCAGGCTTTTAGAGTTTGTCAGGTCCCATCAACTCGAGTCAGGCAGGACAGGAACCAGTCCTTCAGGCAGTGCCAAGCTGGAATGTTGTACAACATAGTCCACTCTTCTCTTCTACACAGCCAGGGTAGAGACCACCAAGCTATATTGGTTTGTCTCCTATACTACTAGTCCTCTGGAGTGGCACCAAGTTACCTACCTCTCTCTTTTGTTCTCAGTGGACCCCTGGCATTTGGGGATGCTGGGTCTTGTCAGTACTCTGAGACAGGTGACACAGAAACCACCAGTCCTTCAGGAAGCTTCCTGAAAAAGTACAACATTGGATACACAGTCCAACAGTTTCCTCTCCCTGGAGAAATTGGGAGTTGGGAGTTTTCTACCCCTAATTAAGACCTGAGCCAGGGGGCAAGACTATGGTGAGGGAATGTATTCTAGTCTAAACTTTAGCCTTTGTGCTCAGTAGCCCCCATCTCAGCACCATTTCCTGTCAGTACTTAGATTTAGGCAGGACAGAAAACAGTCCTCTGGGTAGCTCCCTAGATAGTCTGTACATTGGATGTATATTTCAATCTTCTCTCCCTCTTAAGGGAAAAGCCAGGAGTTGGAAGTTTTCCCTGAGTCACACCATGCTGAGCTGGGGAGAGGGACTAAGGCAAATGGTGCCACGAATTTTCCTACCTTCTATGTAGCTGGTTTCATACTCATCTAGGGGCAGGAGCCCCTCTTAACTGTTTTCCAGATTTCTCACAAAAGTAATTGTTCCATGTATCGTTGAATCAGTGTTTCCATGAGGGCAAGTAGGGTTTGTTGATGCATACTTACTGAATTTTTTAAGTGGAGATGTGAGTGGATTATGTAGTAAAATTAGTGTTTTGAAAATATTCTCTGGCTGAAATGTAAAGATGTAAGAATGATAAGAAACAGGAAATCAGTTAGGAGATTATTGGAGTAGTTTTTCAAGAGATTTTAATAGCTTGGACTGGGGTGGCTTTGGATATGGAGAGATAGAAGACAAAAATTAAGAGGACTGGTAATAGATTGTACCTGGGCATTGAGGGGGAGAGGAAAATTGTTAAGGATGACTTAGTGTTCTAGCAAAGGCAACTCAAGGGAATGGCGATATCCTTTATTGAAATAACAAACACTAAAATGTTAGAAATTTGGTCTCTTATGAGACATTTCAGGTGCCTTTGAGATATCTAACTGGTGAATTTGTGCTTAAAAATAAAGCACATAAAGGAGCAAACTGGGTTGTAGATACAAATTTTGGAGTTTCAGGCCATATTTATTCTGCATCTTTAGGAATGTAATGTTCTCTCATTAGAATGTAAGTGCCATAAATGCAGGTATCTTTTCTATGATATTCCCTGCTTTATCCTTAGATTTTTTTTTGATGTTTCTGGCACATTGTATGAGCTAAATCTGTTTATTGTTATTTGTTTTATTATCTCCACCCTTCATCCCCACTGCCTTGGTATTACTAAAAACATTCAAAAGAAATATATCCTGCTCCATTTTCACAAATATTATGTAATATTTCATACTTACATAAGAGCACATGTAATATAGATGTGAGTTATAAAGTATATTAATAAATTAATAAAATGCAAACATCAAAACTACCACCTAAGAACTAAATATTACTTTTAAAGCTATGTGGATGCCCCTTCTAAATCCCATCCCTTTGCTTACCCCCATAGTGTTAGTCATTGTCCTGAAGTTTGTAATTGCCATTCATTTTTTTAAAAAAAATACATATTCCCTAATACACATATATTCCTAAACAATGTTTATTTAATTTTGCTTTTTAAATTTTTTTTTATTTTTTAATAAACACATAATTTATTTTTATCCGCAGGGGTACAGGTCTGTGAATCGCCAGGTTTACATACTTCACAGCACTAACCATAGCACATACCCTCCCCAATGTCCATAACCCTACCCCCCCTCCCGACTCTCCCCCCACCCCGCAACCCTCAGTTTGTTTTATGAGATTAAGAGTCTCCTATGGTTTGTCTCCCTCCCGATCCCATCTTCTTTCATTTATTCTTTTCCTACACCCCAAAACCCCCACATTGCATCTCCACTTCCTCATATCAGGGAGATCATATGATAGTTGTCTTTCTCCGATTGACTTATTTCACTAAGCATGATACCCTCTAGTTCCATGCACGTCGTCGCAAATGGCAAGATTTCATTTCTTTTGATGGCTGCATAGTATTCCATTGTGTATATATACCACATCTTCTTTATCCATTCATCTGTTGATGGACATCTAGATTCTTTCCATAGTTTGGCTATTGTAGACATTGCTGCTATAAACATTCGGGTGCACGTGCCCCTTCGGATCACTACGTTTGTATCTTTAGGGTAAATACCCAGTAGTGCAATTGCTGGGTGATAGGGTAGTTCTATTTTCAACTTTTTGAGGAACCTCCATGCTGTTTTCCAGAGTGGTTCCACCAGCTTGCATTCCCACCAACAGTGTATGAGGGTTCCCCCTTCTCTGCATCCTCGCCAGCATCTGTCATTTCCTGACTTGTTAATTTTAGCCATTCTGACTGGTGTGAGGTGGTATCTCATTGTGGTTTTGATTTGTATTTCCCTGATGCCGAGTGATGTGGAGCACTTTTTCATGTGTCTGTTGGCCATCTGGATGTCTTCTTTGCAGAAATGTCTGTTCATGTCCTCTGCCCATTTC
>PISX010020592.1:17500-35437 GCA_004024625.1 Mellivora capensis | reverse complement strand
AAAAAAAAAAAAAAAAAAGAAGAGACAGTGAGCTTAGTCAGGAAAAAAGGAGCCAGCCTTTCAAAGATCTTGGGAAGAGGCCTTTGGGAGAGGGAGCTGAGGGTTGGAAGGCTCCAAAGTAGGAGTGTGCTTGGTGGATTCAAGGAGAAAAGGAAGAGTAGGAACTTGGAGGATAAGGATTCACAGCCATACCTCCCTGGCTCTGCATTCTGGTGATTCCATCCACACCAGCTGCTGTTTTTGTTTACAAGTGGATAGAAAAATGTGTGGAGGACACAGGATCTATATTCTTAGAGGACTCCCAGGCTAATGAGAAATACAGTAGGACTTCGATGTGGAGTTTTTAAGACAGATGAATGAACACGTAGGCTCATTCAGAAGATTGCAAGTAGACAATACATGTGATGTTTCTAACTGCTATGAGTTGGTGGTTAGGGAGACCACAGCAGCAACTGAGATTCAGGTCCTGGCTCTGCACTCCCCTGTGACCTAATCAGTGCCCCCTTCTCCTCCATAGAAGTGAGGGTTCAGTCCATAATTGTCACCTGGAATGTCTAAGAGAAAATATCACCAGTGGCTCAGTTGTTCAGAATGATGCCTTTTGATAATCACAATTCATGAAGGAACTAGGGAAGGAACTAGTTAAAGGAACTAGTAACTTTTCCTGTTCCAGAAACTGCTGGTTTGATAAGAAAAACAACAGTATTTGTAAATTGAACTTCAAACCTTGAGAAAAACTAGGCTTTAACATTTACAACTAGATAAATTGAATATTAATCACACAATAAGTTTGTGTTCTTTTCCATATTAAAAAACCTTCCTTAGTCCTTGGACATTAAACATCTCAAATAACAGTAGAGAGAGTTTCCCAAAATATCCAGTGATTTTAATCCAGTTGGTCCTGACACAGAATGGAAGAGCAGGTTATTCTGGGTCATCTATTTGGCCACTGTTCCTTTAGCATGCAGTCCTCCAGAATTAGGTTGCTCTGGTTGACATTTTGTCTTCCTATTTGCCCCAAATTTACATTCCCCAGGACAACACCATGTGACTGAGACCTGCTTTTTATTTAGGGGATTTTGCATCCACAAACAAACGTGATATACTATAAACAGGGCAGCATTTGATGGTAGTTGAACCATTTCTCCTGATGCTACACAGACCCTAAGAGAAAGGCTTTGCCAACTCTAGTAAAGGGAAACCACTGACTGTTAAAGAAAGAGCTGATATTGGAGTATTTTTAGACTAGCTAGAAAATAGCTGTAAATAGCTTAAGTCAGGAGATAATTTCCTGTTTTAAATGAGGTTTTAAATGAAAATATTCAAGAGGATGGTTGATTTATTTAGTTATATGTAGATTATATATTTATATAATAAGTAAATTATAAATTATATATAATTATCATAAACCACAAGTCACATGCATGACCTAATAATTTAAATATGCCCCATATGACACCAAGACCAAGTGGAAAATCACATACACATTTAATTTCTTATATTTACTTGGATTCTTTATGTCCAAGGGAGAAAATTCTCAGAATAAGAAATAACTGAGTAGGCCTTTCCAGTGATGTCGTGGCTTTGCAGTGATGTCATGGTTTTGAAGAAAACATGATAGCCTTCACAGAAACAAGCCTGAAAAAAGAAAAAATGATGTTGTCCTATAGAATTGTATTAGAAGCCATAAATAAGAGTGACGCTGATCTTCAGAATCTTTCACCTAAGTATGTTCCTATGAGCTGCAAAAGGAAGGCCCCTCTTCCCTGCAATGGATATCATCTTATCTTGTAGGACAAGCAGTGAGGGAATTTTGGGGGGGTGGAGTCATGTCAGATTTGTTAAAGCTGCCCGTTGTCACCAAAGCAGTGGAGAAATAGGCAACCTGGTTCATGGCTGGCAGGAAGGATTATCAATCACCCCATAGGATCTACAGTCCAGTGATTTATTTCCATAAAGTTACAATCACATATAAACCTTGACACAGCAATCTCACTCCCAGGAATTTGGCCCACAGATATGAGTGCAAAAGTGCAAAATAACAACACTACATACTTATTAACTGAAGAATTTATTATAATAACAAAAGATTGGAAACAATACAAATGTCCATCAGTAGGTGATCTGTTAAACTATGAATCATCTATAGGTGATCATTATGCAGCTGCAAAAAAAAAAGATTTAGAAAATTTTCTACATCTTGAGATGGAAAGATCTTCAAATATGAGTTATAATTATCTTTTTGTATAAAATAGAGGAAAATAGAAATATATTTGCATCAAAAGATATATGACTGTGCAAGACTATATACACAGGTACAAAAATTGTTACCTAAGGAGGGAAGATGACAGATTCTTTTTGCTGAACGTTTTTATGTATGGTTCAATTTTTGAACAGTACAGTGTACAACCTACTCAAAAAATGTTTTAAAAACCCATTTTGTGGAACTCTGTGGAAAATGCTATGGTGATTCTTCAAAAAATTAAACATAGAAATACCATATGTTACACTGGAATTAAAATTAGAAAGGAAAATAAGAAAAAAAAGAAATATGGTATGTTCTGCAATTCCATTTCTAGGTATATCCTCAACAGAAGTGAAAACAGGAACTTGAGCAGATATTTGCACACCATGCTAATAGCCACATTATTCACAAAAGCCAAAAAGGCAGAAGGAACCCACCCAAGTGTTTATAGACAGATGAAGGGTTAAAAAAAGTGTAGCGATATATATATATATAATGGAGAGTAGTCATAGTGATAGTAGAATGGTGGTTGCCAGAGGTTGGAGGAGGGACAGAATGAGGAGTTAGTGCTTCCTGATGAAAAAGTTGTGGAAATGGATGGTGGTGATGGCTGCACAACTGTATGAATGTGTGTAAAGCTACAAAACTGTACATGTAACAATTAGTGAAACAGTAAGTTTTATTACGCATATCTTAACAATTTTAAAAACTAATAAATATACACTTCTATAAAATTCATTCTGTTAGCAGTAAATCATAAATTAATGAACAAAGCTATATCCACAAAAAGGCTATATCCACAATACCAACCACAAGAAATTTCCAGAATAGAATTTCTCTATTCGTCCCAGAGGGAGTCAAGAAGGGAACCAAAGAAGCCTTAGGACAAAAGCGTATCGCTGCGCCCAACGTGGGGCTCGAACCCACGACCCTGAGATTAAGAGTCTCATGCTCTACCGACTGAGCTAGCCGGGCGCCCGGGAATAAGTTTTCAACAACTCTTAGTTCAAGGTAGGATTCAGGTTATCGGCTGTTTCAGACACAGAGAGGGGTTTATTTGTAAACTCCAGCCGCTAGGAAGACCTGGAAACTCAACCTCCGCAGATCCTGCCCGACCCTGGCAGATCCTGCCCTGCCCCTCCCACCTGTCTGTTTTTTGTTTGCTGTGCTCTGCCAGCTACCCAACATTTTCCCACTCCCGGAAAGCGCAGGGCGCAAAGGAGGGGAAACGTGGGCCTCCTAATGCCAATAGCACGCTCACCTTGTGATATTTTAATCAGGAGGTTAGAGGTAGGGTCTGGGGATTGGAATGGGTGGGTCCCGCCGCCGCCGCGGCCGCCCCTTCCAATCCAGGCGAACTCCAAGATGCGGGATTTCCCCGTAGGGCTCTGCGAACATTCGCCGTTTGAAAACTTGCCACGGAAGGAAAAAAGGAAAGCGCAACCCAGCGTTGGAGATGCCGGGGATCGAACCCGGGGCCTCATACATGCAAAGCATGCGCTCTACCACTGAGCTACATCCCCACCTTACTAGAACCTTCTCTGAACATTCCCTTGGCTGCTTATTAGTATGGGCAGTGGGTGTGTGACAAGACTGGTAAGACCCCCCAGACGCTTGCAAAGCCGGTCGGGCAGGGCCGGAGGTGTGTTCGAGCCTTTCACTGACTCCAGGGCAGCGGGTGTCCGCTGAGGGACACCGGCGGGGAGAACAGGGCCGAATAAACACCCGAAGGCAGCCGTGGAAAACGTAGGGGAAACCATGAGGTTTCCCTACGATGCCCCAAATGAGCTGTGGGCCAAAAAAGGAAAGTAAGGAAGACTGTGTACAGGCTGCTACGTTTGTTGACCAGGAAGAGTGGGAGTGTAATAAACGACATAATATTTGTGTAAAAATAATTCAGATTCAGAATCGCAAAGTTGATCGCTTGGGATGGAAGGAGACTGGAGCATAGGCCATGGGCACATTTTTCTCTGTGAACCACTTCTGTAAATCTGAATTTGGAACCACGTTTAAATCAGTTCAACCCAAGAAAAGTTTACTTTTCTTACTGTGCAACAAGAATTGCTCTAGAAACATGGGGGTTCAGCCACGAACAAACTGACACAGTCATCTCTAACAGCTCAAATTCCAGAGTGTTAGAGAGAAAACAGAGCCAGGTTGTAGGACAAGAGTGTGTAAGAGGTGATTTTAAACGGTGTTGTCCTGGCAGGCTTCGCTGAGAGGATGGCATTTGAAACAAGACTGGAAGGAGGTGGGAAGCAAGCCATGCAAGTAGGGGAAAAGAGAGGTCCCAGTAAAGGTAAAAGCCAGTTCAAAGGCGCTGAAATAGGATCTTGCAGGCATTTTGCAGGAATAGCAAGGCAGTCCCTGTGGGAAGAGAGGAGTCAACAGGGAAGAGTGATAGGAGATGCAGGTAGAGAGGCTGGGTGCTGGGGGTGGGGTCAAAGAACAAGTAGGGCCTTTGGAGGATTATAAAAGACTTCAACTTTTACTTTGAGCAGTGGGAGCCAATGGAGGGTTTGAACAGAGGAGAACTTAAAATGGATCTGACTTAACATTTCAACAGGACTGTTCTCATAGCTGGGTGGAGAAGCTAGGGTAGGGCAGTGTGACAGAAGGGGAGAGAACTATTGTGATCATGAGGTCACTGGAGATGGTGCAGTGGAGGGCGTGAGTGAGGACACACAGGGGATTGAGGGTGGAGTGTGTGCATTTTTTCCTCTCGGGAGTCACAGGGAGGACTCCCAGTTTGGCCTGAGCACCTGGAGGGATGGAGTTGCTGTTACATGGGGTGGGGTGGAGAAGGCTCTGGAAGGAACAGGTGGAGGGGCAGATTAGAAGTACAGTTGTGGATATGGTGAGTGTGTGATATCCCTTAGAACATGCTACTGGGAGTGGGATGTGAGAGCCAGGGGATACTGGGTGGGGATGTGTGCTGTGGCATCCGCAAGAAGAGGGTCTTTCAAGCCAAGGAAGTGGAAGAGATCAGGAGTGAGTATAGACAGAGGTCCAAGAACTGAGCAAGTGCAGGAAGAGGAGGAGGAACACACGAGGGAGGCCAAGAAAAAAGTAGGAGAGCCAGGGACTACAGCATCCAGGAAGATGCCTGGAAAGAGTGTCAGCAAGTAGGAAGGATCAGAGGAAAGGGCAGGTGAGGTGAGGCCCAGGGAGGAGCCTTTGCCTTTAGGTTAGACTTGCTGAGGTCACCGGTTTCTTTGACAAGAGTGGTTTCCGAGGAGGGTGGTGTCTAAAGCCCGCCCCGAGTACCCTTTGGGAATGAGGAATGGTGGTGGAACCAAATATTCCTGGCAGTTCTGGAGGGACAGTAGAGGACTGGGTTAGTTTGATGGAGATTAAAGTGGGAAAATGTATTGTAAATGTATTATTTGTTCAAAGCCAAGAAATAAAGAAAGAATAAACAAGGGGGAGAACAACGGTGGGAGAAGAAGCCACAGAAGTGGATACAAGCCACGCTTGGGGGTGGGGGCAAGAGCCCCGTTCCAGACCCTAAATTTAGCTCAGCCCCGGGCCAGGACAAACCTGCACTCCGGGAACCTGACACTGCGGCCCGGGCGCTAGGCCCTTGGCCTGACCGTGCTAGGTCGGGCTCGGGAGTGGCGCCCAGCTGGGTGTGTGCGCCCACCTGTCCAGGCCCGTTTCCCACGGCTGACTGGGTCAGGCTGGGGGTGGCCTAGAGAGGCTTGCGGAGGGGCTGGGCGAGGTGGGGGGTGGGCGACGGAGAGGGGACGCCAGGGGACGGAGGAGGCTACAGACCAAAGCCAGTGTTTGAGGGGCCCCGAGTGCGCCGGCCCGCACTTGGATCCGATCGATAGGTGAGGTCTGGCCCGCCCACCGCGCGCTCGTGCCGGTCTCGCTTCCCGGCCGGGCAAGCTCTCAGCTCCGGTCTCCGCCAGCCCGGCTCCAGCCCCGCCCTTCCTCTCCCAGTGGGTGCTCGGAAGCCGGACCTGGCCAACCCACTCGGAGCCGCGTACTGTCTGGCCCCTCGACTTCCCCAGCACCGCCCGGCTCAGGCGCGCCGAGGGAGCGCATGGCGGCGGTGGGGCCGCGAACGGACCCCGGCGCCGGGGCCGAGGCTCTGGCACTGGCCGCTGAGCTGCAGGGCGAGACCACCTGCTCCATATGCCTGGAGCTCTTCCGCGAGCCGGTGTCCGTCGAGTGCGGTCACAGTTTCTGCCGCTCCTGCATCGCGCGCTGCTGGGAGCGTCCCGGCGTGGGAGCCCCCGCGGCGTCCCGCGCGCTGCTCGGCCCGCTGCCCTGCCCGCAGTGCCGAGAGCCCGTGCGTCCCGGCCAGCTGCGGCCCAACCGGCAGCTGGCCTCGGTGGCCACGCTGCTGCGGCGCTTCAGTCTGCCGGTGGCCGCGCCGGGGGAGCGCCGGCCCGCGCAGGCGGCGGCGGCCGGGTGCGTCCAGCACGGCGAACCGCTCAAGCTCTACTGCCAGGACGACGGGCGCGCCATTTGCGTGGTGTGCGACCGCGCCCGCGAACACCGCGCGCACGCAGTGCTGCCTCTGGACGAGGCTGTGCAGGAAGCGAAGGTGAGCGCCGCGCCTCGCCCCCGCCCCCGCGCAGATCGCCAGGCCAGCTTGCGCTGTGTTCCCCCGCGGCGCAGACGGCCGGCGGGCAGGCGGGAGGCCTGGGGGGAGACCCTGCCTCTTTCCTCCTGTGCCGAGCTACCCAGCACTGGGTGCTGAGTGCGGCTCTCGTTGGGTCGCCGCCACTCCGCCAACACCACCCTCCCACCCACCTCGAGTTTCCCTCTAGACTCCCTACTGGCCCGCCTTCGCGATTCTCTCCACGGCTTCTAGCAGTGTCTCGGCCACACCCACACTTCCTGGCCCGCTCTCTCAGCCCTTTCCCTGGGCGTGGTGCTGTGCTGCGCCCTCGCGTCCTGGGGCCGAGTGGGACGACCTTCCGACCTTCCGAGGGTTTGGGGCCAGTCAGTGGGGGACTCCTGAGTTGAGTAGAGAACCAAAGGCTGTCTTGGGCTGTGTCAAAGATACGGATCTGGGGCAGTCTATTCCCTGCCTCCTTTCTGGGGTGTCCACAGAGGCTTTGGGCACACAGCGCCCAGTCTTTACTCCTTACTCTGCACCAGCCCTCCACCCAGGAGGCTTTCTGATGGTGAGGAGGAAAGCAGAGGGGAGGACTAGGTAGGCTGGGCTTGTACATAGCCTGCATTTCAGCTTGGATTGTGTAGAGATGGCCTTTAGGAAATAAGACCTTGGAGCTTAGAAGTTACCCTTCAGTTGCCCTCTTCCCTTATGTGAGCCTGTGCAGGTGGTAGCCATCCCTATCCAGATATGGTTTCAGCTCTGCCTCCTCCTCTTCAATGAAGAGGTTCTCTTTCTCCTGGATAGCTCCAGAAAGGCACAAGTTGGGGTTTCCAGAGTCCTCCTCCCATAATGTCTCCCTTCTCACCCTCCTGCAGGAGCTCTTAGAGTCCAGGCTGAAGGTCTTGACAAAGGATCTGGAGGACTATGAGGTGTTTCGTTCCACGGAAGAGAAGGAGAGCAAGGAACTTCTGGTGAGCTGGGCACCACCCAGATGGGCCCTCTTTCAGTGACAACAGAGGACCGCCCACCATCCTGGCCCTGTGGGGCATTCTTTAAAAAGAAGTAAAGTCAAGAGTGAAAATTGGAGGGATGACAAATGTTAAAGGAGAACATTTAGCTGAGTAAAATTTGCAGATATTATTGGCTTTATACAGCAATTCATGAATGGGGCAGTAGCCCATCTAGCAAATAGAAAAGAACTCTGAAGGGGCACCTGGGTGGCTTGGTCGGCTAAGTGTCTGCCTTCGGCTCAGGTCCTGATCCCAGGTCCTGGGATTGAGCCCATGTCAGGCAGCCTGCCTCTCTGCCTGCTGCTCCCCCTTTTTGTGCTCTCTCTTTCTCTCTCTCTCAGGCAAAAAACAACAACAAACAAACAAATAATAACAACAAAAAACTCTGAAAAGCTATACAAGGCAAAAGATTTTATAGGCAGAAGGGAGCAGGATCGAGGAATTTATACTACACCAAAAAGCAAATGGTTATTGCAAAGTTACTTTCCCTCTTGGAGAGGGGAGGGGTTTATCAGCTAGTTACATAACTAATGCTGATCAGGGGATTCTTGCTTGTCTTTTTTAAAATTCTATTTCTGGGAAAATTGAATCTGTAATTAAGTCTCTGTTTCCTGGTGTGTAACTTAGCATGGGTGACTCCATTTTGGGCCCGTTGTCTTTTTTTAACTCAAAATACATGTGTTTGGGCATGAGAAGGAGGTGACCTCAGTTTAATCCATACAGTGGCTCTGGGAGACCCTGATTTATTCTTCCTCCTTTCCAAATGAGACAGCTATAGCCCGGGGCGGTCTGCAGCAAGTTTGCTGTTGCTCTAGGTTGGTGAGAGAGCACATTTGTGACAGGGGATGTGAGAGCATGTGTTGAAGCTGCTGTGTGCTCAGAGTTGGGATATTTAAACTAGAGGATGTGGGTGGTGGGTATGTATAGGTGAGCCTCTGACCCCTGAACAGTGAGGTGGGTGGAATTCTGTCCCGTGGGATGGCTGAGGCTACTGTCCAAATGCTACATCTTGATGTGCCATTGCCTCTCCAACTTCTCCTTTCCTGAGACAGAAGCAGATGGCAGCTGAGAGAGAGAAGGTGAGCGCAGAGTTCCAGGCACTGCGGGCCTTCCTGGTGGAGCAGGAGGGCAGGCTCTTGGGCCGTCTGGAGGAGCTGTCCCGGGAGGTGACCCAGAAGCAGAATGAGAACATAGCTCAGCTTGGGGGTGAGATCACTCAGCTCTCCAAGCTCAGCAGCCAGATCCAGGAGACATCTCAAAAGCCTGACCTTGACTTTCTCCAGGTGAGTCTGGATTGGCCAGAGGTATGAATCATTTATCCTAAGGTATCACAAATGGCAAGTGAGAACAGAGTCAGATTCTGTGAGTTTAGTAGAAGCACATACTTGAGTAGAAGAGAACTGGAGAAGACTGCCCTGATTCTCCCGGGCTTAAAGGTATAAAAAGATACAAAACTTTCTTAACCTTGAGCCACAATAAAGATCTTTCTGGCTTTACTCAGCAATTCATTAATTGGGCAGTATCCAATCTAACAGACAGAAAGGAGATCCAAAGAGCTATATACAAGGCATAGAGAAGCCTTGTGACAAAAGTCTCAGAAAATAATACTTCTCTTTAGTACATGCATTTGACATTTTGACATTTTCTTCTCTACTTCCTTTGAAAGTAAATAGTCACAATCCACAAATAAACATCACAGGTCACAAATGGGTCAAGCATGGTCCTTTAAAAGATGCTGGTCTGAGTGACCAGTCATTGCCAAAGGACTGTGTCTTATCTGGGGTGGTGTCGAGAGCGCAGGAAACACTGGATCCCGGCACATGGCTCCAGTGATGATTCTGTAATGAAGGGAGCCTTTGCAAAGCTGTGGGAAGGGAGGTGATGAGACACCCAGTCATCAGCCACCAGCAGAAAGCCATTGCCCTCTTGGACCCATGCAGATGGTGGGGGCTGGTACACCGTATTGCTTATTCCTCTAGAACCAGGACAAGAGACCAGTTTATTTTGTCAAAGGTGACTGGAGGTTACCTGATGCTGAGTTGGTTTTCTTTTATCTTTCTTTCCAGGAATTCCGAAACACACTAAGCAGGTGAGTGGACCTAAGAGTTACTTAGGCCTCTCCAAGCTAGCTCTTCTCCTTTTCCACGAAGCTGTCTCTCTTCACTCCCTCACCCCTGACCTCTCACCTCCCAACTCCCACACTGTCTTACCATGTACCTCCCTAAGGCAAATGTCCACCTGCCTGACTGCCATCCTAATTGTCTTAGCCCATTGGGAATAGGACAGTGTTTGGGGGCCTTCCTCAGGGTCTTTGTCCTGCAGATGCAACAATGTGCCTGGCCCCAAGCCAACCACAGTCTCTTCTGAGATGAAGAATAAAGTCTGGAATGTTTCCCTCAAGACCTTTGTCTTAAAGGGGTTGCTGAAGAAGTTCAAAGGTAAGAGGCCTGTGCTTGGGGCTGGGCCATGCAGTGCTGGTGGCCATGGTGTGTTTCTGGTAGTTTAGAGTCCCAAGGATGTGCCTTTCCAAAAGCTATGTGAGAAAATAGGAGCTAGGGTGTGTCGAGGCCAGATTGGTGCAGGGAAATGGTGGTAGCAAATCCATTCAGCAGCAGTTCCCACCCCGCATCTCCCTAGCACAAAGATTCCCCCAGGGATACTTAGGGTAGAGGGGGGTAGTAGGAGCAAAAAGAGGGATGAGGAAGAATGGCTTAGCTCAGACCAGCTCAGGCAAAAGAGGGGGAAGCTGGAGAGGTAGAGCTAGGATACTGCCCTTCCCCACCCCTCACACTTGACCCAGTGCCTGCACATCAACTCTCAGCCTTTGGGGTATCTGGGGAGTGGGTGAGCCGGTAGGGCTATAAATGTCAGAGGAGGTGGTAGCACTATCATTGCCAAATAGACAATCTCCCCAGTCAGTTAGGCATACATTGCTTTGTTTCTCCTCCTCAGAGGATCTTCGGGGAGAGCTGGAGAAAGAGGAGAAAGGTATGATGGTTGTTGTGAAAGGGAGTTCCCATTATCTGGCCATGCACAGAATCCAGTCCTTGGCCATGAGGTTTCTCTGGGCTTTGTGCATGCTTGTTCCTTCTGCCTGTCTGCCTCTGCTTTCTGCTGTCTGCTTCCTCATCCTTGCCTCCCAATTCTGGCTCCGTCAGGCTGCAGTGGGACCTGTAGGCCTATAAATTGTGGGTCACTCCCTTGGACCAGGCGCTCTCCCCCCTCCCCACTCCCAGACAGACAGAGACCTCTCCTGGGGAGAGGTTGTATGTGTGTGTGTGTGGGGGGGGGGGGTGGTCAGGGAAAGCAGGAGGAGACTGAAGAGAGGAAGGGAGGCAGTTCTGATTACTGCAGAGCTCTGGGGTGAATGGGAGCCAAACCCACAGGAGGGCAGGGGAGGGGAGGGCACATACTTCTGATGCTGATGACTGAACAAGCTAAGTCGGAATTTACCTTGGAAGAATCTAAACCAGCTAAGTCAGACCATGTCCCTCCTTTGTGCAGAACCCTGGGACAGCCCCTCTCCCTCACCACAGTCCTCACTGTGGTCTTCCAGGCTGAGGGATCAGGCCTAACTGCACACTCTTCCCCTGGCTTCCTCTGTGCAGACATGACAAGCCCTCCTAGCTGCTCTTGAAGTGCACCAAGCACACACCCACCTCAGGGCCTTTGCACTGCATTGGCTGGGACTCAGCCTGGTATATGCTTCCTCTAGACCTCAGTGTATCTGGCTTCCTCACTTCCTTTATGTCATTGCTGAATTGCACAGTGAGGGTTTATCGCTTTCCCTCGCCACTTTGGCTGAAATTTCTCTCCTGATTCTTAGCATCCATATTTATGTTTTATTGTCTCTTCTCCCCTCCCCCCCCCCCAGAAAGGAAGCTGCAGGAGGGCAGGGATATTGAACTGTGGGATTCCCCAGGGCAACAGCAGTCCTGGAAGATAGTACTTAGGACAAGTGTGCACATTTTAAGTTTTTATTATGAAAACTTTAAACATACACAAAAGTAGGAGATCACAATGAATATTATGTTCTCATCACACACTTCAACTAATATTGTTCTTAAACACCCTTATCCACTTCTTCCCACTGGAAGCAAATCACAAATAAGTTCTTTCCATAAATATTTTCATAAATGTTATTTCTTAAGATATACTTTAAAAAATCAGAAAACCACAAAACTATAGTCACCATTAGAAAAGGTAACAGTTCCTTCCAGTATCTAGTGTTCAAAATCCCCCCCATTGTCTTTTAAATGGGATTTGTGGATCTCTTTGAACTGGGATCCAAATCAGGTTCCTACCCTCCACCTGTCTGACTTCCTTGCGTACTTGTGGGGGGATGGTGGTGGAGAGGTAGCCGGGGAGGGCTGAGCGAGGGGCTTGCACAGGACGTCCCTCCCTGTGTCTGCCTTCAGTGGAGCTGACCCTGGACCCGGACACGGCCAACCCCCGCCTCATCCTCTCTCTGGATCTGAAGAGCGTGCGCCTCGGACCACGGGCCCAGGACGTGCCCTGCCACCCACGCCGCTTTGACACCAACACGCGAGTGCTGGCGTCCTGCGGCTTCTCCTCCGGGCGGCACCACTGGGAGGTGGAAGTGGGCTCCAAGGACGGCTGGGCCTTCGGCGTGGCGCGGGAAAGCGTGCGCCGCAAGGGCCTCACGCCCTTCACCCCCGAGGAGGGTGTCTGGGCGCTGCAGCTCAACAGCGGCAAGTACTGGGCGGTGACTAGCCCCGAGCGGACGCCCCTCAGCTGTGGCCAGTTGTCCCGCGTGCGGGTGGCCCTGGATCTGGAGGTGGGGGCCGTGTCCTTCTATGCCGCGGAGGACATGCGCCACCTGTACACGTTCCGCGTTAATTTCCACGAGCGCGTGTTCCCCCTTTTCTCCGTCTGCTCCACCGGCACCTACCTGCGAATCTGGCCTTGAGAGGGCTTCGTCCGCCTACCCCAGAGGGTGAGTCAGGCAAGGGTGCCTTCCTCCTTGTCCCGGCTGCCCAGGGGAAGCAGTGTTGGAGCCTACTGGTGACCTCGGGCCTGCCCCCCTCACCGCTTCCCCGGACTCGGCCTGGGCGGCCTTGGAGGGGCTCCTGCAGACCCGCAACACTGGAGCCAGCAGAACAGGCGATGTGGAAAAGGGTTCCTCGGGCAACTGAGCGGGGGAAGAGATGCCTTGGACCCCTGGGGCCTACCGTCTGCCAGTTGGCAGCAGGTGGATCTGGCCTGAGCTGTGGGGAAGTGGAGGGGGGTGAGGAGGGAGCCCACCTGCTGACAGAGGTACTTCCCATCTCTGGGGCTTCCTGCCTGGGCTTGGCATGGCCTCTGGTTCTGTCCAGCAGTACCAAACCCAGTGCTGTCCTCAGTGTGTGGCGCAGGGTCAGGGCCAGACAGCCGGGTTCACAGTCCCTTCTGCTTTCCCTTCTTGTCCACAGTCAGCTCTGCCTCCTGACATCTGGATCCAGCCGGCCTGGGGTCTCTACTCAGAGAGGAGTGCTGTACTCCCTCCCGGCT
This sequence comes from Mellivora capensis, assembly GCA_004024625.1. Taxonomy (NCBI): domain Eukaryota; kingdom Metazoa; phylum Chordata; class Mammalia; order Carnivora; family Mustelidae; genus Mellivora; species Mellivora capensis. The sequence goes on along the minus strand of PISX010020592.1, from coordinate 22,098 downwards.
CAGAGAACAGCCTGGGCCAGAACTGGAAGGAGATTCTTGACCTGTACACGAGAGGAAAGCCCAGGACCTGGCTACCTTCCAGTACCCCTCAAGCTGATAATACAGAAAGAATGATATGTACATTCTCAGTCACAGTGACAGCCCTGTGTTCTCACAGATGCCTGAACCCCTTTCAGATACCAAGGTATAGTCTCCCCTGAGTAAGGAGACCACAGGTTATAGAATTTTGAAACACAGAACAACACTTAGGATTTTACAGACACAACTGCCATCAGCAGGGGACTGCACGCAGCACAGACATGCCTCTGACATACCCTTTCTGGAACTTGGCAGATGTATGCCAGCAGCAGCCTAGTGCCAAGGTCTGTCATCCCTTGGCTGATTGTTCCCTAGCTTGTTTGGGCGGACTTTTGGGAGGGGGTGTTGGGCTGTTCCCCACTTAGTGCTCCCCAGGGAAAGGGGATGCAGAGATGGAAATGCAGACTGAGCTCATTTTTAGGGTGGCTGAGCTCATTTTTGACTCCCCCAGTCTAAGTGCAAGAGCACAGCAGGAGCAAAGGTTTCTGCTAGACTGGGTGAGCAGGTGTGCTTAAGTGTGTGAGGAATGTGTGCACATGTGTTTATATCTCAGATCAAGGGGGCAGGGGTGTGTGTGGATTTCAGAGAGGGCATTTATCACCATGTGAATAAGGTTTAGGTGTTGCAAACAGACTTATGTCAGTTTGGTAAGACCCCATTTTTCATTTGTTGTTAAATATTAGCCACCCCATATTTAGGTCAGGGGCATAGGTTTTCTCCCCCACTACCTGGTTACCTAGCTAGATGAAAGCCAGTCTCAGGCCTATTCTGTCCTGCACAGGTTTAGACAGGTGTGTGGGCATGTAGGGACAGTGACAACTGGATAGTCTGGTCTGCAAGTGTCATGGAGTTTCTGTGCTCTGTCCCTGAGAGGTTTCAAGCACACTTTGCATACAACGGTCTTACAGGGCAGTCATAATACTGTTCTAGAGGCAGACCCAGTGGACACAGCACCAGGTAATCAGAATCCAGTGACTTATGGGTTGGGGACAGGATCATATAAGAGTCCAACCTACAGGGGTGGCTCAGTCAGTTAAGTGCTTGGCTCTTGATTTCAGCTCAGGTTATGATCTCCAGTGGTGAGATCGAGCCCCTTGTGGGGCTCTGCGCTGGTCATGGAGCCTGCTTAAGATTTTCTCTCTTTCCCTCTCCATCTGCACAACTCCCCCCCCCCCCCCCCAGCTCATGCGCTCTCTCCAATAAATAAATAAATCTTAAAAAAAAAAAAGAGTCCAGGCTACAGTATTATTGTCTCATTCCAGAGGGTGCATCCTATGTGGTGTTCATACATGAAGAGTAGCTTTAGAACACTATAGCCAGTGCATGTATTTGAATACCACTAGTTTCCACAAGGAAAATCCATTTTTAACATTCACTTGCTAATTAAATTGGGTGATGTTATCATCAAGCCCTAATGGTATCTGGGCTTGTATGGGTTTTGAGTATGGGATTGAGTAGCACAGTTAAAGTCATGTAACAACTGTGCTGCAGGACATATTACAGGTCACAGAAGGGGGGTGTCTGGAGGAGGTGCCTGTAGGGCCAGGTCTGGGTACTGCAGGGCTGGCTGGCTGTGAGTGTATTTCCAGCTTTTGTGTTTGTGAATGGGATTGTGTGTCTACTGGAGTATATGTGTTTGCAGAATAACTACACAGACATCTGTATATCTGAAGAAGTATAACAGTTACAGTAGCAATCACTGACGGTAAGAGACGATCTCTTTCGGTCGCCAGGACAGTGTAGTGACTTCGGATATCACTCTGCTGGTGTGAGGGTATGTGTGATTGTGTGCATTTTTCTCTCCCATCCTTTGGGCATCCCAAGATCTGGGAGATGTTTGGGTCTCTAAAAGCAATGACTGGCTTAAATTGGTTCGTTCAGATCCCACCCATTAGTCCCAGATCCTTGAGTTACATGAGCCATTTCCCTGAAAAACAAAACAAAACAAAACAAAACAAAACAAAACAAAACAAAAAACAGACCATCACATGGCTCAGCCTGCAGACTGGAGGGCACCCACAGATCCAAGTCACCTGGCCTTGCAGGGACCATGGGGCAGGTTGGGCCACCAGGTTAAGGTCCACCACTTATAGCCATCACTTTGTTCTTTTAAGTTTTATCTCAAGTCTTTAATTCCAGTGAGTTAGAGTACAGTGTTTTATTAGATTCAGGTGTACAATATAGCAATTCAACACATTACCCTGTGCTCGTCATGACAGGTGTACTCCTTAATCTCCATCCCCGATTTAACCCCTCTTCCTACCCCATACCTTCGAATAACCATCAGTTTGTTCTCTACAGTTAAGAGTATTTTTCTTGATTTGTCTTTCATTTCCCCCCCTTTGCTCATTTGTTTTGTTTCCTAAATTACACACATGAGTGAAATCATACCGTATTTATCTTTCTTACTTACGTCCTTTAGAATTAGGCTCTCTAGCTCCATCCATGTCCTTGCAAATGGCAAAATTTCATTTATTTTTTTATGGCTGAATAGCATTCCATCGTGTAAATATACTCCTTCTTTATCCATTCTTCAGTGATGGACACTGGGCTGCTTCCATATCTTGGACATCGGCCACTTTCTCATCTCCTGTCCCTCACCTGGGCGCTCATACTCTCCATGACCCGTATCCCCTGGGCCTTTAGGGGCTCTTAGGAAACTGGTTCCGCAAGAGTTAAGGCGGGCCCAGTGGGTCGCCTTTTCCTAATGTCTAGTTTTCCTAATCCTTCAAGCACCGACCTTCCGATTTCTCCAACACCCTCTCTCAGCCTCTCCCCGCAGATCTCTCACTGCCCACTGAATCCCACCCTCCAAGCCCGCACCTGGATTCCTTCAGGACAGGCCTGTTGACACCCTCCCCCTAACGCCTCCCTCGCAGCCCTAACCTCGTGCCCTCTTGCTCGTACACAGCCAGCTTGGCCCTCTCCAGCCAACGGGTCTTCACCCCTGACCCCTAAGCCCAGGGACGACCTCGGGCCCTCCTAAGCTCCGCCCACTGGAGGTCCCGCCCCTGCCCGCGTAGCGTCTTGGCTTCCCCCGTCCCTCACAGCCCGGCGGGGCGCTCCGTTTGCCCTCTCTCTGCGGGTATTTCTCTCGGGGTCTGCGGCTTGGCCTGCCGCCCTTGACACTGGCAGACGTCGCTGCTGAGACGGCGGCGGCGACATTAGGCTTTCTTCGGCTGAAAGGCGGCGGCCCGCCTCTCAGCGCTTGGCCCCTCCTTACGGCACTTTGCAGCTGCGCGGTGGACGGTGGTGGTGTCAACTGCTCTTGCGCAGTAAGTCTGCTTGCAGTTGGCTCCATAGCTCAGGGGTTAGAGCACTGGTCTTGTAAACCAGGGGTCGCGAGTTCAAATCTCGCTGGGGCCTTCGCACCCTTTTTTTCACTCCTTTGGAAAAGCCGAAGATGCTTGAACCAACACTAATTTCCGCCCTTCTGGGAGCCAGGCCCTAGGTGGAACTGACTGGTCTTGGCTCCTCGGATGCGGGGTGACGAGAAGTGGCCGCATTTCTCGAGGAGCCAGACCCCCTGCACCCGTGGCGTTGAGGTTACAGGCCCCGCTGGCTCCGCGCAACCTCTCCAAAGCGGTCCCCTGCGCGCCTCGCGCGCTCTCGGAAAGTCTGCGGCGGATCCTTCCGTTCTCCTCCTCTCACCCCACTCAGCCCAGGGCCGAGTCCTCATCTCCTCTATCTTCTAGGGCTAGGTTTTAAACCCCCGCTTGGCTTGCCGTGGGTCCCCACAATCTAGGCTCTGTAGTGAGGTAGGTAGTCGCTCCCGAGGCCAGGCCGCTCCTGAGGTGCCCTGCTTCTGAGGGTGGGCGTATAGGGGTGGATGAATCCTGGGAGTCCGGGACGCGCAGGGGCCGGCAGGTGCAGGTGCGCTCCAGGCCCATCCCGGGCGCATCTGTCCGGATCTTGATGCAGTCTTGGCTCTTTGGATGCGAGCGGGCTGATGGGAGGGCCTGCGCGCCCATTCAACAGTCCCACTCATCCCTTCTTCCGCGAGTGGTTTTCTCCACTTTGGGACACCGGGTGGGGTTGTTTCCGAAACCCACACGGCACTGGAGTGCGGCTTGGAGTTACCGCGGGGCCTTTTTGAAGGTCCCCTTTGACCGGACAGAAGGCTCCTGTGGGCTGGGATGGCGCGGCAGGTCAGGGTCGCTGCGCCTGGGCAGAGGCCGCCTGGTCGGGTGTGCAGGCAAAGGCCGTGACGGACGGGTCCCCAGCCCTCCCGTGAGCCTGGCTCCCTGCCCATCCGGTAGCGCCCCCATCGCTCCCTGGGGATATACTTTCATTTCGTACGCTTGACTTCCTTGAACAGCATAAATGAATGAAAGTCAGAAGTTTAGTATATATTAATTCTGTGTTTTTATTGTTTAAAAGAAAACCGAAATGGTTAAAAAAAAAAAGCAAGTGTGGCACTGAAAACCTTTAGGGCAGGTGTTCCCAGTTTTGGACGTCTGCTCCCACTTTTCTGATTTAATTCCATAGAGAAGAGAAGCAAATGCTTGCAGCACGGAGGC